>JAZGTI010000990.1:32846-50603 GCA_036877585.1 Botia kubotai | reverse complement strand
TCTGTCTGTGCTTGAGAAGTGTGGAGGAGCTTTCTCTTCTCCTTCTATAGACACCCCAATATCAGTGTTTGTACTGGCAATTTCATTCTTTTTAATCTTGGGTTCTTCATATTTTCCTGATGACAACACCTTCTCCTGCCAGTCCTTTTTAGGTAAAGACTGTATAAACACTGTGTCTGCCAAGGGTGTAATAGCTTCCTCTGCTTTTTTAAAAGTCTCAACCGTTTCAGAACTCTTGCTGGCAATTTCTTCTTTAATCTTGGCTTCACCGTCACTTTCTGTCAACAAACCTTTCTCTTGACAGTCCTCCTCATATTTAGATTCTTTAAAGGCTCTGTCAGAGCCTGTCAATGGTGCAAGATCCTTCTCTTCACTTTCGATAGTCTCTCCCATATCAGCGTTCATATTGACAACTTCATCTTTTTTAATCTTCTGTTCTTTATTTTCCTTTGATAACAGATTTTCTTCCACATCTCCTTGAAACATGATCATAGCTCTACTGTTTCCTGTAATGTTTATGTCAGAGTTTTCTTGTTGGACTGATCTTGCAAGGTTTGTGGTTTGAACATTTTCACTTACTAATTCTACCAACTCTGGTTGTAGCAGGACAAGTCGTTCTCCTGAGTGAGCATCAATGTAGCTTTGTGTCATTAACTCAGTAAGAAGGTGGTTTTGAATTTGCTCTTTTGACCTGCCTTCTTCCTTGACAGAAGAACCACAATGGATGCCTGTATCTGAGGCAGGTGGTGATGAAGAGAAGGCAGAGTCCAAACTCAATCGATTTATATATGAAGAAACTGACTGACTCAGATTTGGAAGAACATCTGGAATCTGAGTATGTTTTAGGGTGTTCAATATCTGTGGCTCAAGTACCTCCTTAGCCTGATCTAGAGGGACCACTTGCCCACTCTCAGGTAAGTATACTGCACCAACAATATGTCGTTTGTTCAGAGCTTTCAAGACAAGGTCTCTATTAACTGCCCCCTGCTGAAGTGCCTCACTTACAGGGAGCAGCTCCCCTGATTCTGGCCACAGTATTGCCTTAAAAGACTGGAGAGACTCCAGCACACGCAAGGCTATGCGAGGAGAGATAAGATCTCTTTGTATGGCCTCATCTAACTGTAGACGCTCCCTGTTAACTGGATCAATTATTCCTCCTGCCTGTAGATGCCGTGCCATGAGGGCGCAGGCTAAGTCCTGATCCATCAGGCCATGTCGCACAGCCTCGTTCACAGTCAATCTGTGTCCTGAGCGGGGGTCAGTGATCCCTCCTGCAAACAACTGAGCCTCCAAAAGTCGAATTGTGACATGTCGGTCAATGAGTCCTTCTTGAATGGCGTGAAATATTCCTACTTTTCTGCCAGAGCGCAAGCAGACAGTTCCTCCTGGCTTCTGTTTAACTGGAAACAAGCGCAGACCTGTCTCCTGATTGACAACACAACGCTGCTGAAAGTCAACTAGACTTAGCTTTTCTGCTGTATTAGGATCGATAAGTTCTTTTCGGTTGAGACAGGATTGCAGCTTATGGAAAAGAGTGTCAGATACCAAGCCCCTTTGCCTTGCATTATCTAGACTGACCGATTCTTCACCAGAACCAAACTTAAGCCCGCCAGTGCTTGCCTGCAGCTCAAGTATACGGAGTCCCACCAGATCCTTTATGACACCTTCTTCCATAGCAGCAGCTACTGGTAACACATGACTCTCAGCATATTGTTCTTTGTTGATGAGAAATAGTGCAGTCTCTAACCCAACCAGTGACTGGTAGGTAAGTTTATCAATCAAACCACTGGAAAGACCCCTCTCTAATGTGAGGAGATCAGGGGAGTCCAGCTGGAGTAGACCTCCCATGACAAGCTGGGCCTCCAATAGTACATGACAGGTGTCCTGGTCTATGAGGCCACGTTGTGCTGCCTGAAAAACTGAGAACGTTTCCATGGTTCCAAGGTCAATTACTCCAACGATGATTTCTTGGCCCTATAAAAATAAATATGTCGCATAAATATCATAAATTTAATAATGGTTCTAACTAGTATAAATAGACAAAAATGCCCACCACCATAGCAGGAATAAATGTCAACATATGCTAAGAATTTATCATCATCTTAATGCTAAAATTAACTCAACTGCTAATGAATTCAAGTGTAAAAATTAAATTAATAAGCAAAAATTGCAAGTAAAACAAATTTTCTACAAAAACAGTATAACTGTAACATGCAAGGGAACTATTTGGTATAATGGCACTGCAGTGTGTAAAAATATCCAAAAATGCACACAAAATGAAACCGATGGAAAATTTTAAAAACAAACTGCTAGGTCAAAAAGCAAGCAACGGTAAGAGAAAGCAAGCACTACTTACCTTGTGGGGTGGTTCTTAGACGCACACACATTGATAGGCCGAGGGTTCGGCAGATTGAGAGGCGATAGTGTGAGAAGCCAGATGTTAGCGATCGGCATGCCACACTCCAGTTACCTGAAATGCTGCCCGGGACTGCCTAGTGAAGATTTTCTATACTATATTTTCTCACTACATTCATATTACTCTTACCTATTATCATATGCAGTTTTGTTTCATTTTTTTAAACTTACCTATTAGCGGGTGAAAATCTTGATTTTCCTTTACAATGTTCTGTCTTTCCAATCAATTAAGAGTAATCCTGTATTCTATGTTTCTCTTTTACTCTAAAATCCAAGACAATGTCTTAAATTATCTCCCGGCAGCTGTTAGTGATTTTGAAGCAAAATGCTGATTCAGATTCAAAAAGAACCACAGTATTACAGACATGGACTTAAAACAGACAGTGTCACGCACACACAGAAACACATTTAGCTGTGACCTGGACACACCATGCTCAATCAGTGAGGTGAAGGTTTGCATAGCTGATTTGTTGTGCTAACTGTACCAATCCCTATCTATTGTCCATTGCTTATTGATGAATTCATCTTTTTTACATCTTTAACTTTTAGCCATTCAAACACAAACACACCATTTTCACACAGTAATCACTACTTAATGATGTATGAATTCACAGCTCTACGCAATAATGTCTGCGGCTACATGTGTCAACAAAACAATGTGAATGTAATCATATTAAGGCACATAATGACGTCTGTATGTGCCTTAATCAAATGAACTGTGCAGGTCTATGGTTTCATGGGGAAACTTAATGCTGTGTGACTGAAAGAGCAAGTCTACAATGCAAAAAGTGACTTCTATGGACAGTAAAGTTGCTATTCAAGCAGTTTTTGATGCCAAAAAGCTGCTGTCATACTATTCTACACTGATAAACTGATAAAGTGCTTGATTAATATAACAAAGTGTCGTGATATAGGCATGTTGTGGAACATGGAAATGATTCAGATTTCACACCATGCTATTAATTTGTTATAACTGTTGCTGTAAGTAAAAGATCTGTGAGGTGTATGAAGATGGCGATGGATGTTAAACAACACGTGACAGGCAACACAAAAGTGATTTACTCACACTAGCTCACACATACACATACTGCTGTAGCTATTCTGTAGCACACTGACCCGACTTGAACGCAACATAGACCATTATTTAAACCACAGGTGTCAAACTCACTGTCCTGAAAAGTTAGCTCCAAATTAAACGTATCTGGACCAGCTAATGAAGGAAACAACTACAGGCAGGAACATTAAAGCAGAGCTGGACCTAACTTCTACAGGACAGTGGTTCTCCAGGACTGCAGTTTGACACCCCTGATTTAAAGCAATATACGTTTTAAAAGCATTGCTTCAAGCTTTTTGCAGTTGAAGCTGGTTTTGGAAAAGCCGAACACTGCTGTGGCTTCCCTTTGCCCGATGAACTGTACCTTGCGTTTCTCCTCTTTGGCCAGCTGTTGCTCTAGTTGTTGTAACTGTGCAGCAGAGCTATCACACAGCTGACCATAGGTGGCCATCAGCTCATCCAGTTGGGAGGCCACTTGGGCACGCTCCTCAGAAGACAGCCTGAGGACACATTGGCTGCATTATTAACTGTACATGAGTAAGATCATGCAGATGTAACATTTATTGGCCCTTAGAGGTGGATGGCTTCATAAAGGGTTTGCTTTGGCTTTTTGCTTTTGTGTACTGAAGGTGGTAAGGAACAGACTCACTTGCTGGCCTGCTTGGACATCAGGAAGACTTGGGTGTTCCTGATAGCTTCAGCAACGTCCTCTTTTTTAGCCTCTAACTGCTCACTAATGGCCTAAAAGACAGATATTATAAAATCCTTTTAACAGAATGTCCATCTAACATCTTAACCTTTCTGACTTTAAGACCCCCAATTGTCCAAAACAGTATGTAACCCCCCACATTTAATGATCTTTGAAGCTTTTTAATGCTTGTTTTGTCTAAATAATTGTAAGTTATCTTAACGGACGTCTGGATGTTTGTTAAAGACCCCTAGTGGATGTGAAACACTCATTTAACACAAAGTAATACATTATTGTCTTTATAGTATCCTAAAATCTTTAATACTCCAACTTTACCTGCTGTGCAGCAAGTGATGGCTCTGCAGACCTGCCAGCTCGATCCTGCAGACCTTTGACCCAGCCGAGCAGCTCTGAGACCTGTCCGACCCGTGCCTGCTTCTCCTCCTCTACCTCTTTCTGCACCACAAAAATTAAGCATTTCCATTTAACATACAAAGTATGAAGAAACCTCACATTGTCTTTTTTTAAAGCGTATACTTCAGAGGCTAAAAGTAGGACGCTTAGGTACGTATGATAACGTACCTCCTCCTCCTCCAGTCTCCGCAGTGCGTCACTAATGTACTTGACATGTTGTGTTGTCAGGGTTACCAGGGCTGTGTAGCGTGTGCGTAGATCCATGAACTGAAAAGCCGTGGAAAAACACGATTAAAACAGAGAGTCAACAGGAAAATACACCAACGCAATACATCACATACATTCAGTACGCTGGGTTCTGTCACCCTCAATGTTTACCTCTTGAGTGATAACATCTGAAGAAGAGTGCATCCTTCTCCTTTTCACAGGGGATTTCTGGGTTGATTCCACAAAGGCTCTAAATGTCATAAGCTGGAGTTCATAGTCCTAATACAGACAGGGAGACAGAGTACAAACAAACGTATAAGGCAATTGTCCAAACATACTTCATTTGTAATGTAATGGCTGTCAGAGTGACAGCAAGCCGTAGCTGAGACTGTTCACAGAGTGTTTTACCTTGACAGCAGAGCAGTAATGTTTGGAGAGTGTCTGGCATTCATCCAGTTTGGTCTGGTTCTGTTCGATCTCAGCCACCAAGGCCTGTGGAATAACAGACAAGTCATTTCAGCTGGATTTTAATAGCCTATTCTCTTCATTCATTGTTACCGTCATTCAAAAATGTAACTACAGCTACAGCTAAGTTCTCATTTTGCTGCCTGGTGCAGCTCTATTAGATAGCTTTATTTAAATTTAGACCAACAAGTCCTCAACAAGTCCTGCTAACTTCAATTAAAAAGTGTAATTAATTCAAAGAGTTTGCTGTTACGAAAAGTGCTTATTATTGCGTATTAATCATATACTACATGCAAATACTTGATTAAACTATAGAAATGTATCTCGACTCCTTGTGAAACTCAGCAAAGTACCGTTTGCTGCGCGAGCTGCTCAGACAAAGCTCTGCTGTCCGTTTGTCCGGGCTGTGTGTTTTCCTGTCTTTCTGTGGTGTCCTCTATCCAGCGGATGAGAGAGGAGTGTCCTTCTCTGTACTGCTGCAACACTGAACCTAGCATCTCCAGATCCGCTTGCCTGCAGACCATTAAGTTTCATCTTACAATTTGAACGAATTAATGAGTGCATTAGAAGCTACTGTATCTCCTTTAACCTCCAATCAACTCACTGTGTCTCCATTTGCCTGCGCACTCCGGTCCATCTCTCAGTGAGCTGCTGTGCTTTCTCCTGGTAGCGATCCAGTTCGGGGCTTCGATCGGGGTGCAGCTGTCTGAGCTGGTTTCCAGCCTCTTTAGCCCGCTGGACCTCTGAACTTAGTGTCTGGAAGATGTGATCCTGCTCCTGAAGCTCAGAATGCCATTTCTGCAACAGTTTCACATACAGAATTTGCAATGCAGTTAAAAGTCTAATAACAAATAAGGGTGTTAGGTGCCTAGTTTTCAGTCCTGCCTTACTTTGTGCCCTTGATGACAGGAAAGTATAAAAAAAGAGAAAACTTAATTTAAGGGTATAAGGCATGTTAGTCTATTGGTAAGTATTTTTTTAGTATCCGTTATAGCCTAAGGGCCTATACAGCAGAAAATCACAACACACAAGCAATAATGTATTTGTGTCTCACCTTTAGCTGTTCTGCCAGGGCCTGAATTGCAGAAGTATCAGCAGGCACAATATCCTCTTCACTCAGTCGATTCTCATACTTTCTCACTTGACTTTCAGCAGCCTGCAGGCTTCTCATTAACACATCCACCGTCTTTAATCTGCCAGAGACATAGAACACTTCACTCGCGTGTGTCCTTGAGGCTAAATTAACAATGACACATGACTATCCAGAGCTGAGGCGAGTGAAAGTGTACTAACTTGTGAAGATAAACGGAAGAGAGAGAGTTGAGTTTTTCTATGTGTTCTACGGCCAGGTTGAGCTCCGAGCGCAGAACAGGCACGCTACAAGAGGTAGGTTTCTCCTCGAAGAAGCTCACACAGCGACGAGACACCTCGCCCAAATCTGACTGAAGACCTTTGAGACCCTGCTGTAATTTCTGCAACATCATTAGAAGAAAACTGTCAATCATCCGTCTTCACATTAGAATCTTTTCTATAAAACCCTCAGAAATTCATATGGGTTTTGTGGCTTTTAGTGCATCTCTGTTTAAGGTCACCTATATGCTATAAACGGATAAAAATATTGATATAATTAACTTGCATTCATCGATAAGCTTTTTAAATACTTTAAATCAAAGTTTGTAATGAGCAGACTGGTTTGGTCTATCTTTCATAACGAATATTATAAATTCTTACTGAAAAAAATGATTTTGAAAAATACTTCTAGCACCAAAATGGCTTAAAAAGTGGACAGGCACTGTTGCTCTTTATACTATACTATACTATACTATACTTGCTCTTTTATTACCAACAGCAAGCAAAGGATATTAAAGACAATTAGCAATTTGATAAAAGGGAAGAAAGAGCCCGTCAACTTGTCCTGCAACTTCCTGTTTCAACTGGAAATATGTCAACACTGGAAAAAGTGCTTTTGAATTAAAAGCCATTTTTGTCAAATTTGCTGTGTTTTCAACTATAAAACAATGGTAGTTACTAATTTAATAAAACTGCTTTACTCATGTACTGAATACGCTAAATACTGCAGTGCATATTAATAGAGCACAGTCGTTGATGTCATTGACCAGTAGAGGGAGCAGTTGTACAAGTCATTCCTCACCTCTTGCTCTGCTATGTGAACTGCAGTATCTACGACATCTCCTGATGTACCGCTGGCTTGTGGAGTCTGCATGCCACGCATCAGTCTGCTCTCTGCATCCTCCAGGTGTGATTTGATGCTCTGCAGCTCTGACAGATAGGTGCGAGAGACCGACTCGTCCTTCTCCACTAAAAGACATGATAAAATGCTAAGCCCAATTTCATATGGTTTCACAGCATGTAACTGACATATATGCAAACATTACTTACCCGTCTCCAAAAAGACCATCAGTGTTTGGCAATGCTTGCGACAGTTCTCAGCTTCCCTCTCTAGCTCATGTCGCTCAACCGGCGTGAAAAGGGAGCTCTCTTTACTGTCTGTCAGGAAGTCGGAAAGGTGGGCGTCCAGGTTGCCTAACGTCTGCTGCCTCTCTGCTGGGGCCTGTAAGCGCATCTACAGTAGAAAACAGAGACTCGATGGTGATAAACTTTTCAATAACAGAATTGTGGGAAATTGGTTGGGATTTGTGTTTACGAACTGTGTCTAGGCTCCAGGAGGAAATATTTTGAATGTCTTTCTGCAGATAGTGCCAGGAAACAACGCTCTTCATGTTAACATGTAGCTGGTGCCACAGAGAGATGACGTTCTGATACGTTTGCTCTATTCTGTGTACAGGGAAAACAAAACAATTAACGCAACGCATTTAAACCAAAGCAACAAAACAAACTTTAAAAGATAACATGGTGTTAAAATTGACTTCATTTACTCTCCAAACATCCCTGATGTTATTATGCACAATTCAGAGGTGTGCATTATTTAAAAAAATAATAATTATCAAACCTTTTATTATAAAGTGGAAATGAACTCGCTGCCACTATGCTAGCTGCTAAACTATTGCTAAGGTGTTCTGAATGGTTGTTAGGATGTTGTTAGATGGTTGCTTGGAAGAAACCACTTAAAACTACTCAGAACACCCAAGTCAAAAGTGCCCACACCAAAGACTCTCAGTGTGGATTCTCATTAACAGGTTCAGTTGGGGGCTGTAAGTATGTGTGTGCTATACCTGCTGGCAGTGTCAATGGCCTCCTGATTGGGTGGAGGGATGCTGAAACACACAGATGGCACCATGGCCTCATTTCCTGTAGGACTGATGACCTTCCACTTAGTCCTCTGAGAGTTATCCTCTAAAACACACTCCTCTCCCTTACTGATGGTGATCTGAGAGAGAGAAAGAGAGAGGGAGCAAGAGAGAAAGAGAGGGAGCGAGCGAGAGAGAGAGAGAGAGAGAGAGAGGTGGGGATTGACGGGAAAAGAAAAATGAGAAATACAGTGGGTAAAGGAGAAAGGTTTTGAAAAAAACGAGCAAAAAAAGCTGATGGTCAAAAAGATATTTTAAGATATCAACCAAACCAAAGTATGAGGAATAAAATGTTATTGTTAATGGCCTTCACATGAGTGAAACATGTGAATGTGATACATTCCTTACTGCACTACCACATTATGTCAACTGACCTGGCAAAAAGTCTAATCATTTTAAATACATTAATTTCAAATACATTAATAAAATACAGTGGCTTTTTAGCCTAGCTTTAACCCTGGGCAAAATTAAAGCTGAAGGCTAGCAATAGCTTTTAAGGCAACATAAAATAAAAAGCATTTTGAGCAAATTAAAAATCATAGAGAAGATGTGAGAGCACTTTAGTGCCACACCTCAACTCTCAACCCATCCCTTGCACACAGAGCACATTATGGTCCAAAATTTGTTACATAACTGGTAGGAAAAATAGTGATACTAGATTAGTACAACCTGCTTTTAACTGATGAATACAATACAAAGTGTTTAGTGAATTGACATGCAACATGTTCCCACTATGGAGTTGGTGTCCCATAATCTGCCTGCTTTCCTTAAATTATAATAGCCAAGTCTTTGATCTCTGTTACAGCATAATTTGGTTCCAACAATTGTCTTGTAATTTATTGGAAAGACAACACCTTTGTACACATACATGAGTGCCATTTTCACATTATGGTCATTCCTGGTATGCAGTTCATTTTCAGGTCCTCAATATGTCTTAATATTCTGGATAAAATATTAAACTTCATATCATTTTAGTTACCTTTAACCTCAATACCACCAATAAATGAAACACTAACATGAAAAACTGGGATTTTATTCCAAAACATTCCGGGTGTTCTTTCATTTTTCCTTTATCTAATTAAAACAAAACATGTTGCTTTCTTGGGACTCAAAATGACCTTTATGACATCATCCTACAGGAAGTGATATCATTGTGGTGAATAAACAAATTAAATCAAAAGCAAGTAGCAATGCCTGAGCTTGACCAGGGCATATATTTGAAAGTCTGTTATATCGTATATATCTTATATATCTTGTATATATCTTAAAGTTAAAGAGCTCAAAAATTACTGCATATCAAGAACGAGCAACTAACTATATAGGATGCCTAATGTAAAAAAGGATCCCTTGTGTGCAGGGCCAGGCCAGAGAGCAAAGGTCAGAGTAGCAGAACGGGCGGCAATACTACCTGAGAGTTGGCCTTGCCCATCCCCGCAGACACACATATAAAGAAAGGGAGAAAGAGGGGAACGAAGAGAGAAAAAAGGGTTAAAATGAAGGATAAAGGAAACAGAGGAGGATTGGAGGAGGGCAGAGAAAACGGGTGGGAGGGGGAGTAAGGAGGGAGAAAGAGATTATTTTGGGCATTTATTAAATCTCGTTTGGCTGAGACAATATGATCAAGATCAGAGGAAAGAATTAGGGGCACAGCCTAAAGTATGACTGACTGATTTTATGAGCATCTCATTTGAATTCACTTTATTAAAGTAGCTATTAAAGAGGGATTAAGTACTGTAGATGTGTGTTCTTCGATTATGATATGTTAAAACTTTACATTCCCAAAATTCTCTGCTCACAATGACACAATTAGAAAAGATCTACTATCATTAAGGACTTTGTACTTGTATTCATGCATCCAAAGTTATTAGTTACTAAATATGTGTTACCGTGATGTACCCAGCTTGTTTAAACAATGAATAATATTTATAACTTGACCAAATGGTTTCTGGGAGTATTTATGAAGCTCTGTTCTAAAACCATGTGAGCTGTCTATCCAGACAGCACTGCAATTTTTGTGATGCTCCAAGTTGCTGCCTATAAGTGTTCCAAATCAGCTTTTAGTAAGGTTGATGCTACACAAGGTTTTGGAATGTTCTAGCTCAAGAATGCATTACAGTGAAGACAATGCAAGTATTCGAAAATATACAAAGAAAGTATTTGGACCGAAGGAACCAACAAACTTAAAGCTCTAAGAAACTGAATTAGGATCACATTTGTTTTTCAAATTCACCTCAATGTGATTTCAATTTTATGTAGTCCCTTTCCCAACACACACCGATTCAAAGCAGCTCCACAAAAGTGTAAATCTGTAAAATGTCATTTAAATCATTTTCCCCAAGTGTGATCTTAGATCAGTTTTTAAGAGGGATAAATGCAGGGCTGTGATGTGGTAAGGAAACACAAAGCAGGAAGGCTGTGATGGTGAGATATCT
The DNA here is from genome assembly GCA_036877585.1 of Botia kubotai. Lineage (NCBI taxonomy): Eukaryota > Metazoa > Chordata > Actinopteri > Cypriniformes > Botiidae > Botia > Botia kubotai. The sequence continues at coordinate 39,659 of JAZGTI010000990.1, read as the reverse complement.
GGAGTTTCATATACCTCTATTTGCCGGTAGTCACAGATGGCACGAATGGGCGTGGTGGTGCCCAGGTTACTATCTGCGCTACGTGGGCGGAGCTGGACCACAGACTTGGCCCGGGCTACAAGGCTGGCCAGTGTACTGCGGTATTCAAGCAGCTGTTCTTTCTCCTCCTAAGGAAAAACAAATCAACAAAAGAAAGTCAATCAGGCAGGCTACAAGTTTAGAGTTACAAATCTCTTAATTGTGGTAAAAATCACATTGTCACACTGCTTCTAGCTTTAGACAATGCACATATGAATATAATTATGTATTTATGTATAAAGAGCAGTATAAACATTTCAGTCATCATGTAACGGTTCATTAGACTAACTTTAGGCTATTTATCTTTGTCAAGTGATGTAACAATTTGGCTAACAAATACACAATGCGAGGTCACATGCGTGTATATATTAAACTTTGACGTTAAATACTGCTCATTCCATTCGATTTCAATGTCAGAACTATCCATTTCATGGTTCACATCTGAGCCTCTGCTGAGTCTTTATAATTGCATTACCACCATTATTAGCAATCTTTCATACTAAATGTCAAATGCACCCGTGATAAGACTTCTTTACTCCTACTAAAATAGCAGACTTTCAAATTAGCTTTAGGCAAATGAGAGGCCATCACTAATATTTTTCCCTGGGTTATTATTTGCTTAGCTTTTATTACAATAATGGTCCGTGTATCCGTATGCAGTACAGGACAGCATGACACTACCATGAGAAGCTCAAGAGGAATTCATTAGTTTAGGCTTAGAAAAGCAGAGGCAAGCAAAAGGTAATTACAGAGTTAATAACATTAAGCTCACTGTATGAATTTCATATGCAGTATCATATTTGACTGCACAGTATGGGGTTAGAGCTCATCATGGCTTTGCAAAGGAATAACGAGAGCAAACGTATCAAAAGATTAATGTTTCTAATCTTTTAGTTTTCATATATTGTGACTGTGCTCTTTCTTCCTAAGAAGGCTGGAGACACGTAACAATGCTTAATAGAGATGGGGACTTTGGTCATTTTGTGTATCTGAGTACATGGTAGATCAATTGAGTACATGAGTATTTGTGGCCTCTATCTGCTCGATTTGTAATTGTTCTTACTAAGCAATTTCAGACTGTACCAATATGACACTTCTATCGTGGGGTTTCAGCTGCCTCAGTACTATTACAGTATTTTTACCTTACAGCCTTCAATAGTAACTGCATTTATGCCCCTCACTAAACTTCAACATAACACTTGTGCCAGCTCCTCTCCATATGGCCATGGGGAATACGCCCACTGCTCCGCCCACCCGTCGCAACCCCTCTCTTATGATGCCATCTGGTGTATATGGGGACACTCACATACTCATGTGCACCCATGGTGCTTAAGCATTTGAATTCCTAAACTGCATGCATTACATCACCACAAATATCCTGAACCTCCAATCAATAAAAAGAATGATGTAAACACTTGTGTAATATATGATTTGTAAATGGACAGACAACTGTATGTTTTTCACTGAATAAAGGAAAGACGGATCCAGGAGCCTGGCCCACCATAGAGTCCTGCAGCAGGTCCTCTAATCTGGCAAGTCTGCTGTTTTTATCACAGGTGTATTTTCTCTTGATTGAGTCCTGAAGCTGGCGCAGATAGCTCTCGCAGTCCCTTGCATCACTCATAAACTATAAAACAAATATGTGCCATTAAAAAACACATTTTCTAACTAAATAAAATTCAAGCAGCAAAGGCTCGGCTTGACTCAGCACCTGAAAGTAGGCAGTGTTGTCCTTGAGATGTTGCTCCACACATATGCAAAGCTCTTTCACCCACTGCCATTGTGTCTGCAGGGCAGCACTGTAGGCCTGTTATCAGAGAGAGCAGTACTGCAGGTCAAGAAGATTCAATGATTGCTTTTATTTCTTTATCTGCTCAAATTTCTGATGTTAAAGCAACAGGACACCCAAAAATAAAAATCATGCTTTCCCTCACATTAATCAAAACAAAAAAGAAAATGTCATACAAGTTTGGAACATGAGACTGAAAAATGAGGACAGAAGTTTAATTTTAAGCTGAAATATTCCATCAAACTTTTCTTATTTTGGCAAATGAACCCAAAATATTGAGGTCACAAACCAAGTAGTTTGTTTATACTGATTAACAACACACCTCAACTGTTTGTTTGGCTGGATGGTTCTCTTGACGCAGCTGGTCAGCTGTATCCTGGAGGGAATGCATCACTTCCTGTTTTTCCTCTAGCTCTGACCTCATTTCCTGAGAGAGGATAGAGGACAAAGACAAAAAAGGATAATTATAATACTGTCTTAATAATCTGCATTAATGATTAGATAATGAATGACTAATGATGATTTACATGGAATAATAAAGGACCAAATTAGGGATATACAGTGGACTGAAGTGGTATGTTCTTATCTATACTTTTATTCATAGTGCTATATATTCAGTCTTACAGCATATAGCTCTCTTTTGGCAGCCATGTTGGTGTTGCTATGGCTCCAGTCGAAGGCCAGCTCCTCCTCCTCCCTCTCATTGAGCCAGATCAGCTCCTCAGTGCAATGGGACACAAAAGCTCGAAGACTCTCTAGGCAACGCAGTCGCCATGACGAATGTTCCTGCGACAAAACATTCATAACATCGGCCATATTAGGCAGTCAACTACTCAGTCTGATGCTTTCCCTGTGGTAAGACCCCATGGCAAATTGGCCCCACAGGTCCTTTGAACAATCAACTTGTCTTTACGGAGCGCTGTTTTTGTTAAATCAATTGTGTGTGTGTCAGGAGCAGGTGTTGTTCAGCACTCTTAGGCATGTTATACTCAAGCATTCTGTGTTCTGTCTTTGTAAAGAGACACTCTGTCATGCCCTTATGAGATCAGGGAGCAATCATATCCATAATAAAGAGTCTAATGAACCTAAATATACTCACATATGCCTGCTTACCATAAAATTTAAAGAAAAACTCACCAGCAGTTTGCAATACTGGTTCTCTAGCTTGGACAGCGTTTCGGAGTAACTGCTACGTAAGTTAGGCGAGACCCTTGACTGGGGGAGAGATAACATGAAATACAGCACTACTTATTAAAGGTGTGTTATGTATAGCACATTAGCACTTCATCACAATTTCTGTCTATCCAGAAGTATTAAGTAATGAATATTACAGACTTAAAACAAAACAAACAAATACCATGTACCTCATAGTTTCGAGCCTCTTTGAGGCTGTTCAGAAGATCTTCCACTGCTGTGTGAATGATGTTGTGGTCCTGCAGGTGCTGGTCTACAGATGGCAGGTCTGAACCCCACTCGGCTCGCTCCAGAAGGTCCTGCGTCTCCTCCACCCAACCCAGTAACTCGTAAATGAAACGCAGGCTTCCTTCATCCTCTGAAGAAGACATGGCCACCAGGTCTGAGCGTGACATCGGCCGTCTAAGCAGGGAAGCCACAGCGCCCACTGCCCCCAGAAGTGTCTGGGCTCCCAGTGTGGCAAGACCGCCTGCAGAGCCCTTCTGACCGGCATGCTCTCCCAGCAGACCTCCTGTGGAGAAATGGCCCTTCCTGTACACACTGGCACACTGCAGGCGTAAGGAGACCAGCTCCTCCTGCAGACATGATACCCTACAAGGCAAAAAGGAATTATTCACTGCTAAATGACAAATGAACACAGCAGTTGTAAAGTGTAAACGAATAGCATGAACAGGGTTTTGCTAGAAATAAATAGTGATAGACTAGCGATAAATCAGACAGGCCAATTATTATTTGATCATTTTAAATTGTCCACCCTTAAGTGTGGACAATCTCTGTGCCATTTTTACTAGTGGTCCCAGAATTTTGGACCCATTGTATTAAATATAAATAAATAAATAAAGCATAAATAATCAATATTATAATATATTTTATAATATATTTTTATATACATAATTTACATTGGCCATCTGCCTTTGAAGTACCTAATCGATAACAAAAAATAACTCGCAATGCTTAACAGTCTCAAGCTTTACAACCTCGCCTCTCACCACTCATCTCCAGCCCACTTTCACCCTCCTCATTCACTTTTCTCTATTACCTGAAAGCCAGCTGCTCCACTTGGTAGTACTTCTCATCCCTGAGGACCTTCAGGTCAAGGTGAAGCTGTCTGACCAGACCTTCACAGTCCTGCAGATACATCCCCATTTCATTCTCAAATCGCACGTGCTGCCCAGTCTCCAGCTGAGATACATCCTGTGAAAAGAAAGAAGAAAACACAAGGACTTAGATGCTGTAAAGATCAGATTGATGGAGTGCAATAAAATAAGCTGAAACCATCTTAGAAAACTATCTCTGTTTAACTATCTCTGTATCATGTCTATACAATAATCAATAGATTAGATAGCATTTTAAAACATAGGCACATGTGAAGGCTGTTTAAAAAGTTTAACCGCATAATAACAAATTATTTTAATACCTTTATAGTAAAAGGCAATCCCATAATGCATTGCCACGAGCATAGTAAAAAATTTGGCGAGTTGCTGCTTATGAAGAGATGAAAAGTCTACTTACAGCCTGCAGAGTGTTTTTGGCCAAGGTGAGTTTCTCCTCACAATCCAGAGCCATGTTTTGGATCTTATTGGCCATTTGCAGGAGTAACTCCAACCTAACAGAACATTCACAATGACAAAGTTACAAACAGATCAATAATCAAATACTGAAATTCAATCAAATGTCTTAAAATTCATAACACAGCTACCATCTCATGATTTCTCTTTCTGCAGGTGAAGTCACAAACCTCTCTACAGCAGGTCTCATTGCCTTCTCTCTCTCCAGCATCTCCAGGATCAGTTTTCCCCATTCCTCCTCCAGGTCATTAGGGTGTAGCCCTTGGGGAAGCTTAATACGCCCAAATTCTATCCATGCCTAAACAAAATCCATAAGCATCAATCTTCCTTATCAAAAAACAAAGCATTTTAAGTGTGTTTCCAAGTATGTTGTGGATGCATGTTTCCTTTAAACAATCACCCCGCCCCCCACATGAAAACTTTACACTCTTCCTTTGCCTGAATCTGTTCATGTGCAGCTCTTGTGAACAGTGTAGCCTGCATTTAGCTGCAGAATCAAGTCAACCTCAATCTCTCTGTCTCACTGTTTTTTTACGTTACAACATGTCTCACTCACCTCCAGAAGCTTGTAAAGATGCTGGATGTGGGTCTTCTCTCCCTCCTTGGCAGGGATCTCTGTTTCTTTGAAGTGGACATATTCATTGTAAAGTGCCTGAGGAAAGGAAGACCTTTTGTAAACAGCCGAGTAGGATGACATTAAAGGGCGATTAGCATTTGTTTGGTAATAAAGTAAACCCTTGATATTCAAACAGATTCTGTCTCATCTGCTGTGTTTCAAATCCTAGTGAGCTGCCTATGGAATTTTAAGACATCATAATTCTGTACTGCCAACAATAATGATGTTCCAGAAAGGAAGGTAAATTAATTCACCTGCCAGAAAGTAAGGTAGGTAAATTAATTCACCTGCCAGAAAGTAAGGTAGGTAAATTAATTGACCACATTAATTCAATACACTTTCTTTCTGCCAAATTGTAAAGGCAATTTTACACTTATTTAAAGAAGGCAATGCAGTAGTGCATTCTTATAAACTCAGTGGAAAAAAATACATCTACGATAGCAGACAAGAAAGTATTATATAAAAACCTAAATTTCATTCAATACTACTTCAATACTCAAAATACTTTATTCATCATCTCACCTTGAGTTCCACAGGATTGTGGGGGAAGCTCCTGTTGGCCATGAGGGATGTGTGTTGCCTTGTCCACTGCAGCAGAGAAGAGAAGCCTGACTGGTACTCTGCCCATCGCTGGTCCACATCCTGAACAACAGAAACCATAAGTAAGAAAGCGCATCTAGTGGTTTTTGAGTTTGAGTATGTGAACGGCCCTTAGGTGAGTTGTGCTGAACATACATGTGCTGAAATGCCTTCTCCACCCTCCGGGATCTTGGGGAAAGCATCATAGATGGAGGAGACGTACGTGATGATAGACTTCTCGTCCGGTGACGATACATCCACATCTAATGTAAAGGGAGAATTAAGACATCAAAAAGGTGACCAAGCACAAGCGTTGCGTGGAGGAACATAAATAAAGTCTAAAGTTCAGCAAATAATAAATCAAATCTGCTAAATAAATAAAAACAAAAGACCAGCCCAGACACCAACGTTACCTTCTGCGTCTAGAAGTTGCGTTACCCCTAACGACTCTGCAATCTCAAAGGCCTGTTCTAGATTCTCACGGTTACTCTGTTGTGCGACCACTTCCATGTCAATCAGGTCTGGCCTAAAAGTCACAAAGTCATCAGATTAGTGTTGATACCCCTGCATGTCTATGTTTAAATATGTGTGTGTACCTGTATCTGTGCAGAATGGCGTTGAACAAGTGCCCATCGCTCCAGCAGGAGGAGAAATTGGCGCAGCGCAGACCAGGATAGCCCTCTGTGGCCTGTTGACTCCATATTAACAGTTTCTCTTTCGCTGTGAGGTCACCAGACTCACCGCTTACATAGATCTCTGAGATCTAAAGAGTAACACAAGACATTATTTACAGACACATTTAGAGAGTAAAATCCCAGGTCTGCACAAAGCCAAAGCAGCTCTAGATCAGCATGGTCAAAAATGGAGACATACATTAAAAGAACAGTAACTACCTTAGTCTGAGTCCTTATTCTAAAAATGATTAAAAGATAAAGTCAGGTTTCTAACATTAGTGCAATCGACATGGCCCTTAGCCATATGAACACACG
>JAZGTI010000990.1:0-32796 GCA_036877585.1 Botia kubotai | reverse complement strand
GCGCGAATCGCGCGAGTAAACTTAAATGTTCAAGCGTTCAACTACGCGCGAATAGCGCGTTTTATTCGCGCAAGTCGCGTCCGGTGTGAACGCACATTTAGTCTGAGTCCTTATTCTAAAAATGATTAAAAGATAAAGTCAGGTTTCTAACATTAGTGCAATCGACATGGCCCTTAGCCATATGAACACACGCAAACACTATATCACCATCATCAAGTTCTCCAGGCAAAAGTGTTGAGTCAAACCAATCTTTAAGAAAACTCAGTCAACCAATAGTACAGCAAGTATGATTCTGTAGACATGCTGTAAATTGTAAATACAACAGACAGGTCACATTGTGAGACACAGGCATTTTCACCAGAGCATGGATCACCAAGTTTGCGATGTTACACTAGATTCAGGATAGTAATACTTTGAGGAGCTGTATCCTGCAACCCTCAGTCTCATTACATCACAGTTAACTAAGCATATTACTTCCAGATGAACACAAACAAACATGCACTTTTAAGTGGTGTTGGCATAAAGGAAAAGGAAGAAAAGCTATATTGTACTGTAAAAGAGCAACTGAACAAACCAAAGACAAAACAAAACAAACAGAAGACAAATTAACAAATCACAAGATCAACAAATATTAACAAACAATAAAGGGAAAAACAAGTAAAAATGAAGAGAGCAAACATGGAAGTTTGCTGGAGACCTGATTAATGTGCATATCAAATCCGTCTTCATTTGTATGTGGGGATACACAGTTATGACGACATGACTGCAGCTGGCACATACTGTGCTCAACTCCACAGAACACAGTTTGCTGCTCTATTGGGAGATATCACGAAGCCTGCATTAAACACATTCCACCATTAACTCTTTGATGTGTATTTTTGGCCGTGTGTATGCTGCCTTCTATTTCTACACTGAGCCTACATTTCTAAGACTCTTATTTCTGGTACACTGGCAGCATAATAACTAGCCCGGTCAGGTAGACATCACTGAAACAGCAAGAACAGGGTCCTGACACGAGTACATACAGGATTAATCGCCTACTAAACAGTGCTGTTATCACTCTGCTGAAACATGAAAATTCCTCCACAGCCTTGAAATGCCTCTCCCCAATAATCTCCACCAGTCATCACTCTTAAGTGTGAAGGCAAAGCTCCAGGCATGGAGGGGCAGGTGACACAGCCATCCAGTAATCTTACAATGGTGCAAAGACAGAGAATGAGGGAAAACGAACAGCTGACAACACGCCTGTAAAAGTCACAAGTGATCACATCTTCAGAAGCACCAAGCAGCTCTACTCTAGTACAGAGCAACAAGACTGATGGGTAAGAAAGTGGATGGTGTGAGAGGATAAAATAATGAGGAGTGGAGAAAAAGGAAGAAGAAGGGACGAGGGACGAGAAGAAGGAAGGAGACAGAGAGAGATGGTCTGGGCAGTACTGATTAGGCTTCTGGGACAGGGTCAGGAAAGCACTGGGAATACCGTGTTCTACACTCAGTAGAACATTGACTGATTGGCTGGGATAAAAGGTCACACAATAGAAATGGTTAAATCTGAACAAATATTACAGGAAATACAATGAAGTAAAAACACACATACCCCTACCCATACATAAGCCCAGTCTGATTTATCTCTCCCCCTTTATGTGACCAAAGTCACACGAACAAAAAGAAAAAGTCTGACCTGGGTGGGAGACTGAGATAGTTTCGCTTGTGGGGAAATGGGACTCTCAAGTACAGAAGAATCAAGCACATCAGAGGAGCTCCCCCAGTCAGTCTGAACTGCTCCTTCTGCCTCGGGCGAGGTAAGAGGCACATCGCTAGCATAACCTGAAGACTGAGGGTCCTGCATTAGAGGGCCAAAGCCCTCAGCCACTTGAGCGGAGTTTTCCAATAGGAAATATTTCCCCTTTTTTGCTGGAGCTGCAGCTGTTGCTGGTTTGGCAGTGTCTTTCTTCCTGGGTGGTCGTTTTTGATTTGGGGACACTTGTACTTTTAAAGCACCCTCTGTAACAGGATATGCAGCTGGAGGTTCAAAATGGACCACAAGTTCATTGTTGTGCCAAACAGGCAACCCATAGTCCCTTGGATAGACAGTGCGGACCACACAAAGTTGCCCTCCAACTTCACGTATGTGCACCACTCCCTTTTGCTCTGTTTTCAAAGGATCGTCAAACATCAGTTCACTTTGTCCACACATGTTCTCCCCTTCCTCTATTTTCAGGTCATCACGTTTGGAGCGCAAAAGGCACGGTCTCTCTAATACCCCCTGCACTCGCTCCCGTACTTTGCAGACTTTGCCTCCTCCAGGTGTTGTCTTAACTTGGTCTGACTGAGCTGAAGGCTCTTCACTCAGCACGTCAACCTCAAACTGACGAAGAGTCCCCATCCATGCGGGACTGGGATCTGGGGATAAAATGGCCATCTTGCTGCCTCGCAATGTCCCAGTGCTTCCAAATATAGGGGCCATACCAGGAACCAAAACTACATTGGTGGGTGTTTCAGTTTCGGTAACTTGTTGGCCAGAAAGCAATTTGGGGTCTCTTGCCTTAGATTGCTCAGTAAGTTCAACACCTTCTTCAAAGACACGTCTTATCTTGTCCTTCCCTTCAACGCCTTTTAACTTGTGTTTGGCCTTACGTTTTCTCCTAAATCTAAGTCTTTTCTTAGGTGACAGTGGTGCAGAACCACCTGGTCCAGCATCCTTGGGTTGTTTCACACAACCAAAAGAGCTCCCCATATCTCATAAAGATTGAGAAATAAAAAACATAAAAATCAAAGCAAGGGAAGAATACAAAAGTATCCACAATTAGAGCAGTTTAGCAGAAGTCAACCTGAGGTTGTTAAAATTTAGTCAATGATTCATCTGTAATAAATGAACAATAAGATATAACTATGACAGTGAAAGAAGTGGGGCGGAGAGAGTTTGGTTCAGGTTCTTCCAGGATTGCATGTTTTGGTCCTTAAAGAGTTATTCCTCCTGATGCCTTGTTGCTTGGTCTTGCTTATTATTTTTAGTAAATTTTGCAGTCAACAGCCCTTAACCTGAAAGGTCACAGCATGCCTTTAGGACATGATGCTGCATATAGTTCACTGTCCTTTATGAAATATTCAAACACTACAGCAAAGCTTTCGACTGTCACTCTCTCATCACGCGGAGATGGTGCAGTGCCGATTTACAGAACCTGGACTCATTTAGCCTATTTTACAGGCTAAACAGCATGTTAAACAGCAGGCTATTTGTCATAAAACTCAACCTTACCATCCTACTGCTGATATTCCTCACAGTAAGAATCAAGACAGAACTGCAATGCAGACGAACACAGTTCTGGGAGAGCACACATGCACACTCAATATCTCTGAGTCAGAACACATCCCTGCCAATTTACCAGAAGAGCCCGGGCAATCCTCAGCTTGCAAAACTGGTTAAAACTGTCTGAATGTGTATTCCTCCATGTTTATCATAAGATGCCCAAAAACGCATACCTCTCATAATTTATTTAGTATACATTATTGATAAATGCACTCCATAGTTCTAACATTAGGCAGTGTTGTGTAGACGTTGTTGTGGTAGTAGTCCTGTGGGAAATGTTTATGGTCCAGCTGTATAGCAGGTCGCAGATCAGTTGCTAATGGACAAAAGTGCAGAGTCAGGCAATCCTCTGGTTCATCCACAATTTAGTAACAGCCAAACAGATCTTAACATCTTTTGTTCTCATCGTCACCTAATCATAGACAGCCTGAGGCAGGTGATGTTTAGTCTTGGCATCACACCTGTGGCTGTAACTCCTGTGTATGCAAGCTCCGTTAAAACAAGCTTCCAGACATTGAAGAGAAAGGAGGGGAGGGGCGAGGTACTCTGCGTCTCGCCTCTGCTGCTACAGGAACTGGCATACCATGCCCTGACGCCAGCACATTTGAATCAACAAATAGGACAGGAACTACAGGAACTGAGAGTGTGAGTGAGGACCTCACCTTCAGCCAGCAAAATTCAATAACCACTTTCCCCCTGCTGGCAGCACTGATTATGGATGCTGTCCAATCACACATATATGATGGTCATGGTTTGAGGCCATCCTGTTTTTTTGGACTGACTTGCAGAAATGAAAACGAGCGATAGCTGACAAGGTGCCGCTCCCTGATGCTGCCGGTTTCTCTGGCTATGGAATCTAATTAGACCGCCGCCAGGACAGGGCTGGGCTGGGTTGGGTGAGTGAACTATAGATGGATGAGAAAAAGAAAACGGAAATCCAGGAGTCCTCCCTCAGCTAAAGCTGTTCTGCTATCTTCAAACTGGTCGTCTTGGTGTTGAAAAAAGCGCAGCTCCATCAGTCAAGCGTGGCGGAATTGATCCAATTGATATGGTGCTCTCCCGTGCACAACCACTGGGTGTGAATAAAACCGTGTGGCTTACATGTATTAGAATGTGCCTACAGGGTTCAGCAATTCTGATCTTGACTGAAAGCATGTGTCTCCGCAAACGTGCTGTGGCTCCAGAGAACTGCAGGTAACAGAGGAAGCCGGGGGCTCCAGTAATAACAGGTTGCCCGTGTTCTCTTGCAGTTACTGGGTCGCTCCTCTGCTTTCGCTGATAGGCACTGACAGAAAAAGAGCTTTATCTCTAGCCTGCTGCAGTCTCACAGAATACTCTGCTGCTTTAGCTTCCTCCTCCCTCTCTCCCTCCTCCTCCTCTTTTTCTCGCTCTCTTTCTCTCTCCTCCTATCCATGTGCTCATCCCTCCCTCCCTTCCTCTTCTGCTTTTGCTAGCTCTGATGCCTGGTGAGCTCAGAGCTCAATACACATGCAAGCGAAACAATCCAATGGCCTTCAACTGATAACCCAAGACTGCAAGAAAAGTCTACTTTTAAAATTTTAATTGCTGCACCTGTGATGCATGTGTATTCTGTATAATAGCTGTCACTGTTGTTCTGTCCTATACCTGCATACATTAAACAAACCTATTGTCAGTCATCAGTATTGTTTTGTATGGTTGTATTGTCAGCAAATGATCAATGGTTCAGAAGGAACAGATTTACTACAACCTCATGTAATTCGAATGTTTTCTGTGTTAAAAGTAAGCTGGTTGATAATGAAAGATCTTGTTTAATGAAAAAGGCAACACAAGGCTACCTCCACTATTAAAACTCCTACACAACAAAATGGAATGTGATCATGTGATCCAGACATACAATACATAAATGTGATTGCATGGGCTGCTGATGAATTAACAAGAAATAAATTATTGTAACTGTAATACAACGCAGCCTTATAACACAAACCCTCTACTATACTGTAACTGAGATAGTCTTCTGTTTACTGACAGTGAGAGACCAGAACACAGGAATCAGCTTTTTCTGTAGAAGGACAGAATAATATTTCAGCACACTACAACCCATATCAAACAATCCTGCCACGACCCAGAGCCACACCTTCCTTCTGACTCATATCAGCGATAGCCAATCAGATCAGCTCATTGTGTGACAGAGACAGCTGGCACACACACAGCTTGTGCTAACACACTTGAGAATGATTAGTGTTCTCCCTTAGGATGCTGATCTTAGACAAAAATATATGAGGTCAATATAAGGATATCCAAAACACAATTTAGAAAGGCTGCAGTTAGCCTAAATTACAGCTGTGATTTGAAAACTGTGGGACGTGTCCCGGATTCAGTGTGGGGGAGGTTAGATTGCCAGCCTCTCTCGGCTGTGTAAAATGAAGCGTTAAAATGACACATGGGGACTGCTTTTAAAGGCTTTACTTTTCTGAATGAAAACAGCAACCACCAACTCTTCCCTAACTACCCGTGCAGAGATGCTTATATCAAATGATGTTTCCCTAAATTATTCATAATGTAGTATATTACACTATAGTAACTTTTTAAGCTGCAAATCATTGTTATTGTACAGCTTTGGAGGTGGACCAACTTTAATGGGTTTTTACTGATAAAGTGCACTCATGTTGTATTTCAAAGCTAATCTAACACTGTCTAGCTACAAAGAATTCTTCATACTTTGCCAACAACATAACTGCTTTGACTACTTACATTGTTTCTCAAGTAATTATGTATAAGACAACACGACTCATTTCTTCAGTAAATGGTTAGTACATACTAAAATACTAACAAATATTATTTAAAATATGGCATTAAGCAAACTCATAAATATGGAATTTTGTATTGACCAATCAATGTTCAGGACCAGAAGTATGTATTTATAGTACATACTCATTTACATGTCAGTGCTCTGCTCTGGTCTAATCCAATCACACTCATCTGTCAATACAATTAAGAGTTTGTTTCAAATGTCTCCTCTCTAATCACTGTTAGAAACTGGTCAGTAAAACATTAGATTCTGTGCAAGAAAACAGAAGTGGTTTCTGATCTCATTTCCTGTCTTTATGAGCTCTTTGCCTTTTTTGCTGAATCATGCTGGTTGAAGAGGCTTTGGGGTTGTAATAATACAATCTCCTTGGCAACCAGTTCCCTATGTCACCTTGTGATGTCATTGCCCTGTTGATAATCACTGTGCCCCCTGTTGGACAACTCTGTGAAGTGTTCAAATAATTGTGGAGGAAAGTACAACTATTTTAATTATTAATATATAAAGGGATCAAAAAAACACATTGTTTTATTGAAAAAACAACCCTGGCAATGTAATTTATTTCTTCACTAATGTCTTACATTTAAAGGTGACTAAAACATGTTCCAAATGGTATGCTACTACATGCTTCTAACTCATACTGTTTTTGCAGTATGTATAGTAACAAAGTATGCAACTTTTCTGCATGCATGTGATACCCAAATAATGTACAGTGCAGTATGTAACTATTCCATAGACAGTAAGTATGTATTCTGTTCCAAACATAGCCTAAACAAGGTCAGACATCATTTATTCTTGATTTCTGATGAAATACTATTAGAACTATTTAAACTATATTAATTAGTGCAAGCTAAAAAGCACAAACACACAAAGTTTCTCCAACAGCTTGACCCATAAATACTGAAAATAAGGTAATTTCAAAAATATGCTTTGCAGGGCCCATCCCTGCACATTCTTGTTATTCTCTCAGGCTTGATGTGTTCTTCCAATGCTAACCACTGCCCTTAGCACCTATGGTACGAGTAGACTGGCAGGTATTTTCTTATGAAGCACATATAAACTGGTTCCTGTGCATATTAAAAAGGTGTTAGGATTTGTATCTTTTTTTACCCTCCATCTTGAGCTTTTCCCTCTTATTCTGCCATTAGCAAATCCCTGTGCTCAAAATGACAGTTGTGGACATGAGAGGCAGGTAAACAGCATCTATTAGAATAATGGTCACCTCTATTTCTGGCCTGCTGCTGAGCACTACATATTGAAACAGGCCACAGCAGGTGGCTATCCGCTCTGTGACTGAACACAAGCTGAACATACCTGGAAGTGAAGGATGATGGTCCAGATCAGACCCAATGTCAGTTTTGGGTTGCCATCTGTGATGTCATCATTGCGTATATTCACCAATTTGACCTACGATAAAGCAATAAAGTGTTATGAAGCAATAAAGGCATCTTATGACAACAGCTGTCAGAAGCTGTGCTGTAGGAGAATTCTGTCTGGTTTAAGGGCTCTGGGCTGGGGTGATGGGAATGAGGATATTACACAGGCTTGTATAGGGCAGGAAACGTCACCTCTAAGCCTCTGCTATGTTGGCGACTGATACACAATAATACTGAGGACACAGATATCTCTAACAATCTCTCTTATTTTCCTTCTGAATTTTTGCATTGCTTTAGTCCAGGGTCATAATCACCCTAAACATTGGGGAACATGTATAAAGAGATCAATACGTTGATTACATCCCTTCATTTGTATATAAAGAACATAATGTGATAAGTTACGTAATGATAATGAAATTCTGTGTGTGTATATATTTAGCACATAGGTGTACATACCTGTCTCTGCTTCAGGAAGTCTAAGGCAATCTGCACATTCTGGAGTCGGTGAAAACGCATGCAACCCTTTTCCCTGGGCTAAAGAAGACAGGAAAGAGAGAGATGTGGATGAGTACACTAATAATCTGTGTAAAGTGGATGTGAGAATGCAGCACTGTTACATTAGAAACGAGCTGAAAGCATTACAAGCAGCACACTGTAAAAAGACAAGCCTCTATCAGTCAGCAATTTAAAATAATGGTAACAGGATTAGTAAACAGATCATAAAACTGCTGGCATTTGCTCATCATATGAACTGCAAAGCTAAACTAATTATTGCATCGCACACCATCTTAATTTATTTCAAAACCCAGTGAGCTGGTTAGATGAGGCAGCATTTTAAGGCATTGTATGCTCCTTACATGATGGCTGTTGCAGAAATAAGCAACTTAATTGTGCTTCCTTAAAGACGTTTCAGACAATTTGTAAGACAGCAATCCCAAAATGCACCACGACAAGCACTTTAAAAACTATAAACTCTAGATGGTGAATGTGGCATAAGAAATCCTGATATATAAATAAACTTATATCCTTAAAAGTATCACTATAAATAGTTTCAGTTGCACGTGCTATGCATTTTTAACTATACTTCTACGTTTTTATCTTAGCTAAACATGCTAACATCACATTTTATTGAAACCAGCTGCAAGCTATTCGTTCACTAACAGTTTAGATGCTGCCTTGGAAAGCAGCTGCCCATATAACCAGGAAGCAACAATATACCCCACTAGGTTTTGAAATGCTTCTGCCTCACTCTCGAACATCTCACCATTTGAGGTGAAGTAGCAGACATATACAAACACACCCTTACATGCAAATGCACGCTCACTATCACATAAGCAGTAATGTGTACAGCATAAAACCATCAGTTCAAGTTACTCAGCAGGTGACCATAGAATCCCCCACATAGGGCACACGTAAAATTCTATCAGTGTGAGAGTATGTTAATGTGTATTGGCAGCCCTCCAGCTAAGATGTGTGTATACATGTTGCAAGGTGAGGTCTGTCAGACATCTACATTTCATCATTTAGATTATGCGTATTTGTATGACCCGGTACATGATTTATGGATGAATGTATTAGGTATTCCCTTCCTAATCTACTCAATATTGACCTGTCCTTTGAATGGAGTCCATACCATGTGGTGTGAAAAGCAGAATATGTGTGTGTGTGTTTAAGTGGGGGAAGGGGGTCACACATACTCCCTGAGCTCCAGCCTCCTCATCCTCCCCACACAGCAGAATGAGTGGGGGGGCGCGTGAAACACACGCTCTCCGCAGGGTTGACCCGCCCTTGTGCTGATGACATCACAGAGAGGGATGTGGAGAAACAGGACGAAGACAGAAACAATGTTGAAGAGCAGATAGAATGATTAAACATTAACAAGATGGGAAGGACCAAAACTCAGGAAAATTAAATAACCATGACAACAAAACAGAAGGAGAAAGAGAGAGAGAAAGAGAGAAAAAGAGAAAAAGAGAGAGAGATATTGCTGTGGGCAGGTGCACAGTCAACCTGTCAGTTACTGTGCCCAAGTGCATCATGGTCCTCAGTCATAACAGTTGGAAGGATTGAGTATAGAAATACTGTACTAATGAAGACGTCATTACTGCACACTGCAGTGCATGTCAGATGCTTTAATGCCGATACAGCTATTCCTGTGCTGTCAGACCTGAATCCACATTCACAGACATCAGCAACATGCCAGGACGTTTCATGACATCAGCCCAACCCCCCACATCAGGTCAATTCATGCAGCACGACCGCCCAGGTGTTATGGTTCAACTGTCACAGCATGTGTCATAATGACTCTGAATTGCATTATGCAGGACAAAGCGGATCTGTGCCACATGAATTTCCTGGGCGAGAATTGCACAAAGCGTTGCGGTTTGTCTTGTGTATAAAACAAAGCTGGCAGCTGGGCAAGACCTGTATATGTTGTACTTTAAAGGGAGCTCTGTGCACATCTTTGTGTTTACAATAACGGTGTTGTGTTGACTTACCAATGTGACACCAGACAACACCTCAAGCAGGGAGATGAGATTGTGCCCATCCCTCAGATCTTCATACAGGTCTGTGATGTGCTTCCGCACCTGGACAGACATGAATAGATGAAGACAGTTTACGAGAAATAACAATATTGTTTTACAACTAGTACAACGAGTTTTGGGAAATCAGCGTTTGTGCTACAGTTGCCATCATAATGCAGATACATTAAATGTTTTGGGTTGGAGTCCTAAGAAATGTAGAAATGTATAAAATGTGTCAATAAAATCTTTGTTGATTTGGATAAAGGCATCTGCCAAATGCATAAATGTAAATGTACTGTAGTGTTTTAAGTAATTCATTTGATGTAGCACCAGAGTAATTATTGTAATGGATTCTTGTTTAATTAAAATAACTGACCCAGAACAAACTAACTCTCATTTCTCTAAAGTAAAAAATTAAGTTTTGATACGCTTTAACTAAAGACTGACTCTAACCAGCAGAGGGCACCAGACACCAGACTCTGTGACAAGATAGCAGAAACAATGTGGGGATCTCACAGGCCCACAAAGAGGCACCATTTGCTGACTAAAAAGACCATCCTCAAACAACCCTGAGTACTGAGTATTCATTCTATCTCTTTATTCTAATCTCAGAGTAGGATCAGAAGCAACAGTGGCGTGAGAACACAAAGAGCAACTTGTGTGCTTCAAATGGAAGCAAAGAAATGTGCCCTTTTGTATTAAAGACAATATCACTTTGTTTGAGTAGTGGCCTACAAGTATTGCAGAATCATAAATATGTAATACATATGTTTAATGCATATGCATGTTGTATATAATTATCAATTTATCTCCATATCCGTCTCTCATTTCATTTTGCTGTTTTTCTCAGCTGTATTATCATGAGGTGTCCCATTTCCATAGCCACAGAGAACAACAAGCTAATCTTGGGCACTGTGGTAATCCCCAGGTGATCAGCTACTAAATAATAAAACGTGTCACATTCAAATGTGTCCCCCTTGTGTGCCCTGTGCTGTAGCCTGCAGTCACCTGCGTAGATATGTTGTGCAAACCTGTTCAGGTCATTGTTTATGTTAGAAGTGTAAAGAGCAAATACACAAACTGCATTTAGTAAGTTTAACACTGCCTAAGGCTAATAACACACACACACACTTGTTCACCTGCCAGAGATAAAGGGAGATGTGTAAACAAAAGATAAGAGGTATCATCACCTACTCAGTACCTGCTAATGATCCTCATGACAAGCTATGTGATCTATGCTACAACAGTCACAAAAATCAGTTTAAATAATCCTAGATTTCCAGAAACAATCTGAGAATATCACAAAGCTGTCAAAACATGAAAAACATGACTTGATTAAAATGGCTTTACATACTGACAGACATACTAGACATACTGTTTATGTATGAAGTGCAGAGGGTAGACAGAGCAGGAAAAATAGTCTGCCATCTTTGAAATGACACTGCAATACACCATATGACATAGGCACCATTTTACAGTCCACTGACGTATGTATGTTGTACATAACTATATATGTGATCAAAATCTTTTATCATAAAGGTCAAACAGTTCAAACATATATGAATCACTACTTCTAGTGTCTAAGGTTACAGATTTGCTGTGCAACGGTATCTCATTCCCAACGGCCTGACCTACATTACAAATATACTGTCTGAGTTATGAGGTCACTATCTGTAACCTTTATAACTCTGGCCATTTTGTAATTGGTCAAAACTGCCTTGCCCTTGGAATACCCAGCATTCCTTGCTCCCATGATCTGCAGTCAGTGAAGCAGGAGATACATGAGATTAACAAAAAAGCAAATACAGTCTTAGAGCATATGGACAAGTCAAGCGTCTTTGTGGTTGCCTTTCAGGCACTGAGAAAGAAATATACAGGGGAAATGCCTTAATTACTGCATTATAAAGTATACAATAGCAAACATCCATGTAAATTTAAGAGCCTTGCAGCATTATAGAAAAATGTCTTCCTGACTCCTGTGTGAACGTGTGAGTGTGTTCAGCAGAACCCGAGCCCTGCAGCCAGCAGGTCTTATCTTCATGCAGAGCAGCAGAAATGACAAAAATAACCCAGCATGCCGGACTGTACCTTTATGAGGTGTTTGTTGACCCATTTTGTGAACGTTTTCTTCTGCACCCTGTCTCGTTCATCTGTGAAAACAGAGACAGAGGAGATAGACAGTGGAAAAAGACAGAGGAAGAGGAGAGAATGAGGGAGGAAGAGAGATTGGGTTAATTATGCAACACAACAGGAAGTCTACATCATCATGACATTGCTGTGCATTATTTACTAGCTTTCCCTTTAGTATTGCTTTAAATAGCCTGAATTAAAAACAAAGGGACAAAATAAAGCCTTGACCTGTTGTTACATCATTTAAAAAAAAGGTATATTAAATCCATAACATAAAAGATTAATTTGAGATTCTAGCAATAGTGTTGCTGTGGTACATTATTATTAGCACATTAGCAATTTGATAAAACTGGAAACTAGGCTGAAAGTTTAAAATAAAAGACCAGTTAAAATTGGGTTCATTACAGCTCTCACCTGACCCACATTCGTACAACTTACTATAATACGCTGGAGGTTGACAAAGTCACACAAAAAGGAACACCTTTAGACAGCCATGATAAATGAATGACAGCATATAGTATGTACACAGAGCTGTGCAAATATGATGTCTTTATTATGTCCTATTACAGTACATACCGTGAGAACAAAGCCAAGATAACAGCCTTGATCGACTCCTGATGTATTCATATGGTTTAAATATAGTACAAACAAAGGAATTAAGGGAAGGAAGTTAAATATGATACTTTTCTAGTCTTAATAGAAATAGAAATGTCAAGTCTATAAGGCTTTGAAAAGGCTTTGACTCTTACTCTGAACATGCCTGAGCAGTGATGCAGTCAAGCACAGAATAGAACATGATCACACAGTCCTGAGTTTATGAAACTGTTCCTTTTCTCACACTTTCTTTTAGCTACCAACTGTGAGGCTACAGTTGATGTGGTTGCTGTGGAGACACAGCAACACTCAGCAACCATGTGATATTGACAGCCCACTTTTTCTGATTAGCACACACCGAGCATGCTACTCCCATCGGACTAATACATGGGCACACTCACATACCCTATACAGAACAACTCATAACCTTTGCACATAACAGCCTCAAGCTTTTATAAAATGGATCAGGTTAGAAACATTGCCCTCAAAACAGTAAATTGCCCCTTAAAACGAACAAAAATAACACATTGCTCCTTTACACTAATAATAACAATTTCTGTTTGCAATAATAAACAGCATACTGTACAGTTAGGCCACTGATGTTGTTAATTTTAATACCTGTTCTCTCTTGTTCTCTCAAGTGCTTCTCTACTACCATGTTGTAGTTTCAACCTGAATTCTGCAGAACGGGATTTACAAGAAGTTTTTAATACCTTAATAATGAGCACTGCCTGTTTTATCAAGGCAAACACACACCTTGTTCAGGTTCCCAGATTTAATGCAAGCACAAACAGCAAAACTTTAAACTCTATCTAGCCCCATTTTAAAAGGAAGTGATCAGTTTAGACCCAGTAGACTTCGTTTGCTGGTGACCTTTAACCACATGTCTGTGACTGTCACTGAGAGGTACATGCTGTCATTCTACACAGACACACTACAGTGAGTCATTGTGTGTTGCTTTACACACCCCTTCCTGTACTTCTACGGTATAGAAGTTCACACCATCATATCCACGTTCAGACACGTGGGCTCACATGGTGACACGGCATCGCTACAACAGTGTACACATTTGCTGGAGAGTAAACACACAAATCACAGCATCCATGTGACCAGGTGACGACATACGCACAGGCACACAAATAGAAACTGACCTGCGCAGCACATGAGCATGTGTAGATGAGCGTTCAGGCTGCGTTCAGTGCAATATCCAGTCCACATTCTGTTTAGTTGGCCTTTTGGTGACTTATTCCTTTTGGTTTCCAGAACAATCTACCTTTCCCTCCGTTTTCCTGACACTCCCATAATGTGGCTCTTGCTCCTTTAATCCAAACGCACTCGGATGAGAATTTCAGGGAATCTCTCAATCACAGCATTGAAAAGCAAGTTCATGCTCCTTAGGAACAAGTACAGACTTCCTTCTTGTTTTTCTATCTACAGTTCCCACGTTCTACCTCTGTGGTTGCTGGTCTTGCCGTGGCTGCCATGTCAAAGCTCAGCTCAGCGGAGCAGCTTGACTCACACGTGCTTGTCAAACTCTGAGAGAGCTCCTCCCTCTAGCTAATAAGTAACAACACTCCCCTCCTCTCTTCTACCACAGTCACTCTTACTTGCTCTGTGGTAAGATAGGTTTTAAATGCAGTGAAGAGTGATCTCCTCTTTACCTTTTTCTTTTAATCTCCTGCAATCTAAGGTTACTCAGTTCCAGTGCTTGAACAGTAGAAACCCTTACTGTCAAAGCTTTCCTCAAGAGTGTCTATAGAACTGATCAGCAGTGAACCAGAAGAAATCAGCAACCTCACAAATCAGACATGATCGTGCTCTTCTGATCTGTTGTCAGGAAGTCCTTTCAGCAGCAGCAGATTTGAGAGCATCCATCATGATGTCATCATCTGCAGCTTCGTGACTGCGCTTCAGTGTTTATATTCCACTCTGATGTCATGCAATTGTCCCACACAAAGCAGCCGTCTACAGCATTAAAATGCAAGCCTGAAACACTGTTATGTAAGACAACGTTATGCAAGTTTATCAAAAGGTCCAAATCATAAAGAGTCTTGTGATGCAGGGTGACTTGGTCCAACCAATCATCCAATACAATGATAGAGTTCAATAAACGAGTAATTGACAGAGACACATGTCGTCAAGCTGTTATGCCTGCATCACTCCTCAGTAGAGCTCTCAGAGTGATGCATAACTGAACTGAGGTAAGAGAACCAGAACCAGAGTGAAAGTGAAAGTAAGAATGTCTGCGCAGGAGAAAAGAGGGAGAATGACAATGAGGTAACTTGGGGACTTTCAGGGATGAATTAATAGAAAAGCAAAGTACAACAGCAGAAGAAACAGGAAAAGCACAAATCTTTTTCACAATAGTGAGTCAAGAAGTTACATTTCCATGCCACATCACCATAAACTGCAGAATCAGACTGTTGCGTGAAATCATGAGCGTTTGAGTCAGCACAGCAGAGGTATCTTCGGTAACTACGGTGACGCTTGGATGATCTCATAAAGCTGCGACCAAACACAAAGCCACAGCCAATCAGCAGTCAGATGTGATGTCAAACCGACCTGACATTTGTTTACAGTGCCCTGGTTAAACAGGTCTTTAAATCTCTACAGTGAATCTCTGAAGATGCTGGTGGCAACACTCAGTATAAGTAGTAAGTAGTAGAAATGATGAGTAGTAAAGTCCCTGATTATCCTCATAGAGTAGCACGCAGACACATACTTCATCACCAATGTTCACTCACACACATGACCAACGCCACTACAAGACAGCTAAGACTCCTCTCCTGTTCCTGATTCCTCTTCTATAAGAAAACAAAAGGCATGAAGCTTGTCATTTCCACTCGTGGTTTACTCATTTATCCTTCTCTCTTCCCCGAGTAGTTCTGAATCACGTTCACTCGATTAATCCATTTTCCTGGTTATTCATCCGATTTTTTGGAGAGTCTGTTTTTCCGTTGCTCGCTCCTCCTGCGGCCCTCTGAACTATAAATACCAGATAGAGCTTATGCTCCTAATGCCACACACAGTGCTTATCCCTCCTATTCCTCTCTCTCTTTGCCTCTCACCCTCCCTTTCTCTGTGGTTATCACGTCTAATCTCTCATCAGGTCCAGCTGGACAGAGCTCTGTCCTCTGCGTCTTTGCCTGGTTTTGCAGTTTTCCGAGACAATGTTTTACATTTATTTAGTCATAGTCATTTAAAGCTTTTGTTTCTCAAGCTCTCTCTCTCTCTCTCTCTCTCTCTCTTCATGGTGGCAGTGAGAGGCTGGCACAGCCTGTGTCATCTCATCCCACTCCCTCCTTCCTCACGCGCTACTTCCTTTCACTTGCACTTGTCTTTCCACGTGAACGACAAGTCCAGTCCCGGGGAACTAATGGTGTCATTTGCTCATATTCTGTCAGTGTATAGCCCATACACTTACCAGATCTCCCTCCCGCCAGGCAGCCTTATCCTATTAGTTCATATTAAATTTGGGCTCCTTATGACCTTGGCTCTTCAATAAGTAAAGCCTAATCTAGTTAGCACAATAACATCTGGAGCTGGTTTTCACAATTTATGGGTCAGGTCCCCACATGTTATCTACAATAAGTGTTTTTAAAAACCTGTCAAGCTTGTGTGCAAGCTATGAAATATGGGCTCATATGGGATGTTTGTTTATTCTTCTGAGGGTCATTGAAATCAAATCAAATCTTGTAAAACATCACAAAGCATCACAAGCACATACCGCATGTACTTCATACTGTATAAAAATAAAGACCAAATATTTTTACTCCAGACTAATTCTCTGAGCTAAGGGGGTATTAGGAAGTAAGTCTCTGTAGGCCGAGGCAAAGTATTAAAACCCATTAAAACAAAGTCTGTTGGAGGTGTTGTGATGAGATTCAGACAAGCACTGGCCTAAATGATCACTGAGATAGATGGATAACAGTTGGCAGACGTTTGTTTTGGATTTGTGTACCAAATAAACCATTAAGACTAGAGGTTTAGCCCACTTGTATTACTATGCATTTGAGTACAACACCAAGGACAAAAGGTGGTTGCCAGAACAAAACACACACACACACACAGACACATACAAAAAGACTTATACTAGAATATGCCCCACCCTGGTGTGTTACCCACACCCATGTTCCGCTACACTTCTCCGCTGTAGATAATAATAACCTCCAAAGAGCTGCGTTGTTCCTTTTTCTCTTTTTTTACTTTCTGAAATCTTACTGAAATGTAATGGCCCATCACTCGCACCCTAACACGCATATGCATGACTGTAAGCGATCCAAATGAACAGCGCCCAAAGCGGTTTGCTCCACTCACAGACATTTCTACAGACCAATCCACATGAGAGTTACATAAGCACTGACAGATAGTCGAATCAGGCCATTTCACACATGTGTGATTGAGGACAATTAACATTCAGAGCCTTCAGCTTTGCAGTCAAAATCTAAACTAGCTATATTACATATACTACTAACTAACTGTAGTACTAACTATTAGTACTACTGTACACAATATGGCATTGACATTAGGCTGATGTGTAAATTATAGCAAAACTGCAAATCATGTTTACATGTCAAAACGAATACTGAAGTGACAATGTAATTGTGCTCAGAGTGAGGCCCATTATAAACCATACTTTGTGACTTTGTACAATTAAAGGCTGTATTATAATGCACTAAAACATTCACAGCAGATTAACAGCCAACATAAATATAAAACTACCTCTGTTAGAATTGTTAGCCTGCATTTTTATCTGAATTAACAGACTATAAATAACCTCCTTACAAGTAACAGTACAGCAAAGATACTATTGACACAGCATTAATTCAACAGGAAGAGGCGGAGCCCAAAGAGGGGAGAAGCCAGCCAAAAAATTGCCTCCCAGACAGCTAGAGTGAGGGAAGGTAAGGGAAAGAGGGAAAGTTAAACGGACCACTGAAATATGCATTACCAGAAAGATCTATAGTACGTCTGGCATTCCGGCGCTTACGATACAGCCATAATCCCGTCGCCATCAGTAGATGAGCAGCCACAAACAGCACTGATGTGATGACCGCTGGATTAAAAGAGTCCATCGCTTGATCAAAGGAGTCCATCGCTTGAGCTCTATCTGTCTGTGTGTGTGTGTGTGTCTGTCTGTCCTCAGTCACAAACTGTCTGTCTGTCCTGAGTCACAAACTGTCTGTCTGTCCTCAGTCACAAACTGTCTGTCTGTCCTCAGTCACAAACTGTCTGTCTGTCCTCAGTCACAAACTGTCTGTCTGTCCTCAGTCACAAACTGTCTGTCTATCCTCAGTCACAAACTGTCTGTCTGTCTATGGTTTGCAGTTCTTTTCATTCTTTATCTCTAACACAGAAGGATCTAGTCAAACTTTGCATTAAAAAAAAATTCTATTTTCTAAAATTCTAAATTCCCACTCCACACATTTTTCCTTATTCTCTTCACTTAGAAAAACTAACTGCTGAGACTAATAACCTAACTTAGTCTTTCTCTCTCTCTCTCTCCATTCCCTCCTCCTCATCTCTGTATCCGACACGCTTACACCGAATTCCTTTCCTCTGAAACAAGTGACATGCTTTTAGCTATCGTTCCAAACGATGTCATAAGAACAAACTGAACATACACATTAAAAGCACCAAAAACACAGAAAACTAAAGCGAGTAACGAAGTTTTTCCTTTCTGTGTCAGACCACATGGCACTGTATCCTTCCTGTACTAGACTGTGGTTCTGCACAGTACATTCATGCGCAGTGGATGTCAATCTGTTTATGTGTGTGTATCTCTGTTGCTATGAGTAAGCACTGCCACATCTCTTCCATATTTACACGAGTCCTTCTACGGACAGCATCGTCTGCAAGCGTCGCATTTGTCTGGAGGCAAAGAGGCAAATAGTGTTAATGGGTGTGTAATGTCAGTTCCCGTGGTCTCATTTGTGTTACATTCAATGAATGCATGAATGACATTAGAGCTAACTGTGTTTAGTGTTATAGAGTCATTCTGGCATCAACTTGATGTCTTGTTTGCCTGTGAAACACTAGGGGCACTGTGTGTCATAGCGCAGTGAAGTGATTCAGCATGACTAAATGCACAGTCAAAGCACCTGGAGGGTCTTACTGTAAGCATGTGTGTGTGATAGAGAGAGGGAAACAGTGAAAAAAAACCTGAGGCTGTAAATGACTGTATTTAAAGATGAACTTTCACAGAGAACAGATGGTGTTATGTTACTTGTACTGGTGCTATGATCCGTTTTTTACAGCCTGTCTTTATGGGTGTAACCAAGGATACCTGCGAAGACATGAAGTTACTGGCTAAGTATTTGTGGTTTTGCAGTAACAGGTGGGTACATGATTCCCCTGACTTATTTGGAGGTGCCACACAATGTCATGTGCCCCATGGGGGGGACATCCAATCATCCGTTACTGATGTCATATCTCTGTCCAATCACAGATAACCATTTGCCACCCATAATTTTCACATTCTCTCTTGTGGTATTATCTTAAAAGATGATATAAAGGGGAAATACAAAAGAGAAAGGGACTTTACACAAACAGAGGGTATAGCGTGACAAGGAGGAGAAAAAAGAATGAGGGGAAGTGTACTAAGAAATGTGTAACAACTGCAAATCTGCGGCAGCAGTCTCGGGTTTACAACTTGGTTAGTATAAAAAGCGTGAAAGTAAATCAAGCTTAGACTGAAATAAATAGAGCAGAGGAGAAGTAAAGATAGAATCTTAAAAGCAGTAAAGATCAGGTCCAGTTGCAGGAAACCACTCAATTTATGAAAATGTAACTGTAAGTGTATCGTCACTAAGGATTATTTGCGAACAGCTGCAGGTGTAAGAAGTTATTAGGCTGAAGATTATGACTGGGTTATTTTTCATTCTAAAATTAAAACACAAAAGACAATATTTTATATAAAGTAAATTAATATTGAATGAGGAAAATTAGGCCTTTAAGCTGATTTTCCCCCATAAATGCATTTGTAATTCTCATTCTCGCGATGATTCTTATAAATTATAAATACAATGATGACCATTATCATGTTCTATAACAATTTTCAAATGAATTCAAATAAACTGATTTAAAGTCTGTTTAACAAGTACCATCCTGATGTATGATATGCTCTATTTAACTGTCAGGAAAATAAAGTCACAATCTGGACATGCTCCTAACAGGCCTCAGCAGTAAATACTATATGTGTATCCTCTCTCATTTTATTTCTTCCTCTCCAAAAGAACCGAAGACCCCTGGAGACCACCAAACACTCAAACATCAACTGCTCTCAAATACACAAAAACCATACTAGAGCTCTGACACCATCTCTTTGTGCACTGAAAGCCCTGATCATGGAGTGTAAGATCAGCAGAGCTCTTAAAGGACTCCTTTAAATGCTACTGGTAAGGATAAAGAAAGGTTTGTTTGCCAAGAGCAGTGCACATCTGCTGGGCAAACGTACGAGTCTCAGAAGTGTATAGCTGTAGGAAAAGACATTTTCCCTGAAGGATAAATGGAAATAACACACAGAGAAAACAGAGGGAGAGATTAATGGACAGTCAGTGAGATGAATAGAATACAATACAATATTTGAATGCACTGTACTGTGTGTGTGTGTGTGTATGTGTGTGTGTGTAGTGAAATGAACATCTTGTTTTAAATCTATAAGAATACTGTGGGTTACACAATTCCATTCTCCAGCTGAATGCTCATCAAAAACAGAACCCTATCAGCTGCAAGTACTGCTGCCAAAAAGACTGTTTTGAAGATATGGATAGAACCATCCACTTCCACAACTTTTACTTGGAGATATCTGACTTCAGAGATATTGTTTTGCTGGAAGGTAACACTGCCAGGCTCAATGGCTCGAGGGACATCACTATTCAGAGTTGGACAAATATTGCGGTGATGTTGCTAGATAGACTGAAAAGTTGACATTCCTACTGTGCTTACTTGACTTATTTCTTATATTTCTCCTCGTTCTTTTTTTCTGTACAATTGGACAGTTTCATGGCATCTGTTTGTACATAGTTTTTTTAAAACTGTGATTCATTTCTAAAATGAAACAAACAAACAATCTGAATAAAAATGTTGATCAAAAAACAATTATATGATGATCAAAAAAAATACTGTGATGGGCGTCACCTGCCACTGCAGTCACCTTTACTATAATTAATCATAGAAACAATCATATTAGATCTCAAGATCTGAGACCAAATCTGACCAATCCTTTATATTTAGTTTCTCTCCCTCTCTTTCTCTCTCAACCCCCCACCCCACAC
This sequence comes from Botia kubotai, assembly GCA_036877585.1. NCBI lineage: Eukaryota > Metazoa > Chordata > Actinopteri > Cypriniformes > Botiidae > Botia > Botia kubotai. Next base: position 11,797 of record JAZGTI010000990.1, on the reverse strand, counting down.
ACACACACACAGATGCATCTGTCTCAGCCACTTGCAAATTTCAAATATGACATTCAGCAGGCTGGCTGACAAGGTCACCCTTGTGATGTTCTCTCTTTCCCTCTCTCTTTACACACACACACACACACACACACATGTACGTAATGCACTTACACTATCATGTCACCACTATTTCTGTCTAGTTCATATGTTGCTCCTCCAAGTCGAACAAAGTAAATATGCTGAGTGCAAACAAAGACAAGGCGTAGGGAGCTACATAACAATATGACTTGTTATGTGATGATTCCATCATCACAGCCAGTATGTATTTTCTGTACAGTCAATTTCTCTGCCTGTATTAAGACACATTAAGAATGTTTGAAAGTGGTGTGTTTCAGCTACAGTGTGAAAAGAAAGCACGAGTCAAAATGCAGAGGTAAAGATTAAGCGAATAACAACCACCGGTCTGCCCCTCAAACAATCATGCTATACGGTTCCAAAGGCTTAGAATACAGTGCAGCAGTGATGTGGGCTATTGCAAATTGTTACACACTTTTATGATGATTTTATGGAATCCTTTAAACGGCTGCTGACACTATAACTGTTGTTGTGGGGCAGGAGCTGCATAAAGATTTCATAAAGGTTCAACAATAACAGCAGGTTTAAAATCAAATAGCAGTAAAAAAATTGGAACAAACTATTCCTTTAAATCAGTCCAAGTTATTTCCCAGATTTTTCTCTGAAAGGGGTCCAAACAAGAAAGGAGTCTTGTGTTTGGAGAACGACTGAACACAAGAACCCTCCAAATGAACAACAGACTAAGAAGCATTGTTCTCACAATCTAACCAGCAGTTCCCTGTAATGCAAAGAAAATAAGATAGGGGGCAGTGTAATAACAGTCATGAACTTGAAGAGTCACAGCCCCACTTCCTTGAGCATTGCCACTGCCAGCAACACGGAGCTTAGAAGAACTGACATCAACGCCTCCCAGCTGATGTCAGATCAGTTCAATTTCACCTGCTTGATAATAACGACAGTCATTCAGGAATCTCTGGTCATGGCACAGGTGAAGCAATACAGAAACAGAAGAAACAGAAACTGATGTTAGGAGAGGCAGATATCACAAAACAGGAGAAACCACAATGCAACTATTCAGCAGGAATCTTATGAGATAAGATAAGCCCAATTCAAATGCAATAAAAAATTATATCTGCCAGATAAACACCATACAGAGTTTTGTATTATCATAAATGAAGTCATTTGTACTGAAAGGCATGTTGCAAAAAGTAAAAAGATTATGGAGTTAATGTGCGTATGTTGTTTTGACAAGGTTAGCAGTTAGCATGTGCTGCCCAGCCCTGTTTAAATATGCCCGAAGGTGCCATTAAAAGAATGACATAAAAGTGAGCTGCAGATTGCCTTGACATTAGGGTTGAGTTATGGATACAGAGCAGACAACGCTACAGATGCTGCGAGAAACAAACACACGCTGGAGCACCAACAAATTCAGACGAACAACACTGTGAAGAGACACAGCTTAACAGGACTTAATCACAGTGCCTTGAGACTATACAAAAACACTTTGTGCAGACAGTTCAAGTATATGCTGAATATTTCATGAATGAATCAGCCTTCTGGAATCTTCCAGGGACAAATATGAGATGCTGACATGACAATATACATACTATTTTATATAATAATATAAAATAATACTAATAATACATATTCATTTTACATCTTAATTTTCATTTGATGGGATGCTAGCAATATAAAGTTGTGGCCTACTGGTTAGAGAGTTGGACTAATAACCAGAAAGCTGGTTTGATTCCAGTGCCAGCAGGTAACAACTGAGGTGCCTTTGAGCAAACCATCTTACGCCTGATTGCTCCCCAGGTGCCCCAGTGTCGCCCACTGCTCCAGGTGCGTGTGTTCACTCCTCACTGGAATGGATTAAATGCTAAGGTCACATTTCGGGGTCATCATACCTGACAAACACGTCACATAACTTTCATAGCTTAATGATAATTATATTTTTCCCCCTTGTCTCTGTCATGGGGTTCCATTTATCTTAAAACAGAAATGAGTGCTACTCTAAACTCTAAACGCAGTCAAGCGTGCCATTGCTTCTGACAACCGTGACATAAAAGATACAAAATGCATAATTATAAAAGAATGTGAAATGTTCTAGAAACAGAGAGAAAATCCCAGTGTGACCACCAGGTGGACTGTGTACTACTGGTAATGACAGATACAAACTGATCTCATGCCAGATAGGGGCCTCTTAGACAAATGTGAACAGACATATAAAAATAAACGTGACTAACTATACCAGCTATATCAGTCTGAAGGGTCACCCTTTCATTAACTGTCAACACAGCGTTCACCTTTGAAGGTCATCTGACGTGAAGTCAGTGAACCCAAAGGGACGAGCAGTGTTTGTGTTGGTGTGTGACACCATGGCTGCGTCACAACCAGTGACGGATCTGCCTGGACATGGTTCAATGCAGATTAAAAGGGTCTTTTTTAAAAACACTTTACCTCTGTAGCCAGGAAGCAAAGCACATTAGGCAAGTAAAGAGAGGCGCTTCTTACGGCAGGAATGAAAAAGAGATTTACTCTCACACCTCTGTTAGGAACTGTCCCACTCTTTCAGCCGAGAGCCGAACCTCCAGAGCTGATGACAGGCTTACTTAATCACAGGTTAACAGTGGGAAAATAGAGGCGGGGAACGAGAGAGGGGATATGAAGAGAGAAGGTCGTGAGAGAGACAAATTTCCACAGAGGTCAGGGATGGGAAAGGACATAGACTAGAGAAAGAGAGGAAGAAAAGATAAAAAGAAGGGGTGAAATGTGGTGAGGATACACAAATACAAGGCAAAAGAGTGAAAGAACTTTATCATCACCTCCTATTCTTCCCCAGGCTCCTGTCATCACCATGGCAACCTGTAAATTAGGTACCAGCCTTACTCTCTGTCAGCCACTTGACCCCTCATAAAAGACCTTCATTTCCTTCTGAGCGACCAAAGAAGATGTCTACTACAAAGTCCAGTTGATGTGTCTCCCACATTCTGCTTCAGTGGTAAGAACTTGAGAACATTGACTATTATTCTCCTCATCTCTGCTACAATGTTTTCCAAAAATGGAAAGAGGTGAAAACTATTATTTGTAACAGCCATAAAGATGACTGAAGGTCAAAGCACCTTGGTAGCGGTAAATGAATGAGGTTTACCATCCAGACACAACGGCTTTGTGTGTGCTTAACACAGCCAGTCATGCATTGTACCATGGGAAAGAGCCACCAAGAGGAAGCACTTCACCAAAAAGAAAAGCCTTGTGTCTACCAGTGTGTGCATGTGTGTGATGTGAGCAATGCTCATGGGGCTCCATTTGGATGGGACCCAAAAAATCCTAAATGGTAGGGTGGTCTAAATGTTGTCCAACAGAATTTATGCACATTTCCTTAATTGACCTGTTAATGCATCAAATGACCAGTCGCCTTGTTAATGAGTCCTACCACAGCTGGTTCATTAGGGAAAGGTAATCCGTTTTTAACAAGCCACTTTAAGCCTGAAGCTCCGTCTCACTGAGAAGAACTGGACCCTTGAGGTTCTCGGCTTGTTAGAAGTGTAGACCACTGAAGGTGAAGCTTAACTATAAAGGACAGGAGGGAGCAAAGAGGAACGCTAAAGATTATGAAATGCTAAGAACATGGAAAGAGGATCCAGAGGGTTTTATTTCATAATTAAATCATTTATCGTGATCTTTGCAAAAGTTTAAATGGGAGGAAGCATGAATGGAAGAGAGATGGAGGATGAAAAAGGGAATTAGTGAAATATTGGGGCCAGAAGGGGGAACACTGGATGAGGGAAGCATGGGCCCCAGCATCCATTCATCTGACCAACAGAAAATAACCAGTAAAGATCCAAACAAACACACCATTACAGGGAATCCTGTCAGGAAGCCAATATAAAAGACATTGGTTTATGTGCCTGTTTACACTGTAAGAAAATAACAATATTTAATTTTTTGGTTTAATGTTTGTCATTTTTCAAACATTTAAATAATGTTTTTGACATTTTTCTCACCTTTATATTATTCTTTATAATCTCGGTCTTCATTTTGACCTTCAATTTTATTTGTATCTTATGCTGCCTTTTGAAATAACTGTCTCAGCCTTTCATTTGGATAATTTAAGGAGAGATCAACTGTCAAGAAAATTATACGCGAGTGATCAGCAATAAATCTAACAGTATCAGTTTACTGTTGTGTAAGTGGTTCATTTTGAGATATGAAGACTTTCGTCTCAAAGTAGAGAATCAACACGCAGGGACAGGATAAGACTACATAATCTAAAAGCTCAAAGGTTTGATTTGATTTTGTAAACCAGTTTTCATTGTTAACAACTGATATGAAAATAGCTTTTATTAAGTTAAGTTTATTAAACACATCAGCCACACCATTTAAGATAACGTACAAGAAGTGACCATTTACATTTATGCATTTGGCAGACGCTTTTATCAAAAGTACAGTACAAGTTATACATTTTGTCAGTACGTGTGCTCCCCTGCGATCGAACCCACAACCTTTGCGCTGCTAATGCAAAGCTCTACCAACTGAGCTACCAGAACTTCAAAAATTAAATTATTATTAAGCTATGCAGTACATGAACTGCAGTACAGTACAGTACTTTTCAAAACCAACAGGGTAGATGTGACCTATAATTAACAAAAAAGAATCTCAATAGATCTGTCCAAAATGAAATGACATGTTTTGAAACAAATGTTCTTGAGATGTTTAAGAAATAAATGACTCGGAACAAAAATGTTTGCGTGAGGAGCTGCTAGTGACATTTGACATCAATAATGTCTCATTTGAGTCAGCAGGGGAGAAATGAAGTCATACAATAAAGACAAACTAGAGTCTGGGACTGCAAGAACCTTCTACACAAAACACACCCATACGCACATCAGGAACAATAGATTTCCCCCCACAATCTCTACTCCCGTAATTACCCTCTGACTATCCTCTGTGATTATGGAGACAGCAACCAGTTATGACAATAACCTTAAAGTAGTGCTTGTAGATCCTTGGAAAAGAACGAGTCATTATTTTCCTCATTTTTTGCCCATACAGAAATTATAGAAGTTTAGGGGGGAAAGATGAGAAAATATTTTCCTTTATTAATTGCACTTGGTGCAATGAAATACAATATTGCTATTAATGGATTTTGTTGCTTAAATTTTTAATTCTAAAACCCCCGCCCTTGCAACTGGTACCAAACCAGTTGTTGGTCCACCATTAGTGCCACTATCACATAACTGAATCAAGAGATCTGACGAGGCAACAGAAACAACCCTGAAGTGTACAGTTGACCCAAATCAGCACATATTCAGAAGGGCCCGCAGAGGGCACGACAGCACAGTTAAATATCAAACTTCAGCGTGGTGTCGTTCAACAGTGTTTTTGCTGTTTTGAAGATGGGTTCATCTGGGCCCGCCACACCCAGCTGGCACACAGGAGATATGCAGGCCTGAGTGCTTATCTCGGTCACTGCCTCGGCCTGTCTCCACCAGGGCGCTAGAGAACTCTCTCACTCCTCCTGTGCATCACCACCTAATTACATCTCTCAGCGCCGCTGTCTTGGTTAGCATAAAATAAATCTAAAACAATTTTCTGTCATTGAATCCTTACACACATTCATTACATACAAAATTTCATAGGTCTGCACACAAATAAGGATGCACACTGGTCTGAACATTGTACCATAGTAAAAAAATTAACATTTTTGTACACAGAATTTGCACTTAAAATGTGCAAGTGTTCCACAAAGTGAAAAATATGCTATTGCCATAATTTTAAAACAATGTTTATTGTTTAGTCATTTATAATAACCATTTACAATTTACTAGCTGCAAGAATGAAATTTGAATGAAATTAATTTTCTCGTATTTGATGACTGTTAATATAACCAACATGATCCAGGCCAGACACTCTGGCACAGATCCAGCAACAGTGGCAGAGAGATCGGGTGGGTAAATGTGACTGGCCTCAGCGCAGGTTTGGCTGTGAGGTCTGGCAGCAGATCAAAGACTTGTTATGGTATTTGATGATATAATCAAAGGAGGAAACACATTAGAGCTGATAGTTAGCCTACACTCAGCACTAATCAGAAACACCAGAGCACACTCTGGGCCAGAGGGAGATACATAAAACGAACAGGAAACCTACAATTAAAGCAGCGCTTGATGTAGCTTTAACGTGTGATGGGCTTGTGTAATAATTGTTCTGCTGAACACTGAAGGGTTTGGAAAATGATGTCACATAAGGTCACACTTAATAAATCAATACTGTGTTACAGATTAACCCCAATTTATGGTCTCCTGGTAACAGGCTGCTTATTGATAGTACACCGATTTATCACCTGTTATTTGCAATTGAGACAGTCAGCATAAGTCTATAACTGTACCAACCTGGCAGATTACCAAAGCACATCATTTGTTAACAAATATAGATATAGGAACTGGCCACTGGGAAACGCATACCAGTGGACCGCTTCTTCCTGCTTTGCAAATACATAGAGAACAAAAAACAAGGTTATGTAAAATTGATGCTTTGTCATGCAATCAAAGTCTGTTGACAAATGAGAATTTCAGACAGGTTGTTCATAGCTGTGCTTTGGAAAAATCTAATTCACTGTATTGCCACTCGATTTTAAACTAAGCCAGCCCCTTCCACACCCTGAAAATTTCACACATTCTAATCAGTTCTAATCAAAGTTAAATCAAAATATCTCTACATTGTAAGCACATAATGGCACGGTTTATGGAACATCTTTACAAAGTTTTGCAGTGTACAATAAATCAAGTATTTGCAGAAATGGAACAAAGCTGGTATTCTGATATTGTACATGCAAGAGGTGAGACTTCTATCTGGCATGAATAGTTGTGTACTGCTTGAACCTCGGCTGCAGAATGTCTATTTCAAAAGCAAAACAGCAAAGACCTCTGTGAGGAATGTGTGTGATAATTAAGGGGCAGCACTGTCTGTGGTGTGGTGTGTAAAAACATTCAACAGTGTGGAGGGGGATTGAGTCTAATTAGGGTTAGTTGGATTACAGTTCTGGGAGGAGACAGCACAACAAATCAAGCCACAGTGACCAGACATCACGTGACATGAACGTAAGACACATAAACCTGCTGTTCTAAACTAATGTTTTTACCTATTCATCCACCATCTGTCTCTAAACACTGTCCAGGTGCTGCGCTGTGCAACATCATCCACTATGAAAATGTAACGCAACACTACCTTGTCTAAAACACACACACACACACACACACACACACACACATAAAACTGTTCAACAAAAATGATGTCTGCTATCTAAGACTCTAACTAACGGTGATAGCAACTAGGCTGTCATGTCCATAGTGTATCTTTAACAAACATCATCTTAAAGACTAACTTGGTGGATTTGTCCTGTAAACGGACCTGGCAGAGCTCAGATAATAGAGTTACTGTCTGGGTATTACTTCGGTAAACTCTACCCATCCACACCCACCTACTTCTCCATCTGGTCAACACACTTGCGTTTGGCTACATACACTTAAAGCCTGTGCAAATGTCGGACCCATGATCTGGGATACAATTACAAAGGAAATAAGTGCAGCATCTTCAATTACCAAAGTACCAAATGGAAGGTGATTCTTTGGCAATGTTTACAAAAAGCTAGAATGGCAATTTGAAGGTTTGAACAGATGAGTTCTGATGTCTGCGCAACTCAACGGAGAACAGCTGTCTTATGGTCACAGCGAGAAAGACAGTCTTAAAGCAGATAAGGTAAACTACTCCCTTTAAGCAAATTATGACCATTCACAACAGCTTCCAAAGAACACACCCTCCCTGTTTAACACACACGCTCATACGCGTGTGAAAAAAAAATCAGTCACAAAGCCATTATCACAGGCAGGGTTATTTGACAGGCGATACAGATGACACGCGCAGACACGCAGCCTCAATTACCACACAAACCCCAATAGACACGTCTCAACTGAGGAACTAATGGAACTGACCTAACTCTACCTTAGCAACATATTTTATTGCTTTGTAGCACCTCCAAGGGAAGGTGAAAGTGGGCATGCTGGGTTATGAAGCCCAATAACCTTAAATCACATATCAGGAATGTGCTCACAATAAATTTGCTCTCTAAGCATTTACATGCATGCATGGTTACTACAGAGTTAACTTGCTAGTTTACATGGCACGTATGACCTCTTCATTTGAATTCTGACTGCAGTCTGCCATTGACATTGACATCGCTCTTATTCTGCTAACTTTACAAACAATCGAACAAAAGACTAGTCAAATAGTCAAAGCACAAACCACAAGGGATATAATTTATGTAAGGCTAGCAAACAACCGGCAACACATGTTGACAAAAGATACTGAATGGAACCAACCTTTCTTTTCCTCAAGGTCCTGAAGATACTGTCTGTATGAGGCCACGCCGCTCATTTCACCACGGCATGAACAGATTCAGTCAAAACTTAAGGAATACAATTAAAAAAATGGAGAGAGGGGGACTCGATGGGTAGAAATGGAAGGATGGAAACTGAAAGCAACTGAGGTCGAACTTCGTTTGTTTAAAAGGCAAAGAAGTGGGAGAGGCCACAGTCAAAAGCTTAAGGCTTGACAGAACCCAAAAGCCACCAATCCAAAGCCAGCCGGGAAATCCAGTCAGCCACTTCCCTGTTTCTGTCTGCACTGTGTAGTTCTTTGTAGTTCACCGCTTTAGTTCGCTCTGGATTGAGCGCATGTGTGTACCAGCCGGCTGCCTGGTAGCTCTGAGCAAGCAACGTGTTTCACAGACGGATAGAGGAACTGTACTTTGACCACAAGACAGGTGATGTCACTGCCAGAGCCCGAGCATGTGTTGCACTCCCTGCGTGACTAAGGGTCTACATGTGCGTGTGTGTACAAATCATGAAGGAAATTTTTGTATCGGTAAGCTGGGTTGTATATTCAGCTAACACAAACATCTCTGTATTGTGGTAGCCATTATTATCTCCTTTGCCTTTATCAATATACAAGGGTACAGAAGCTAGCACCCATACTGGAGAATCTAATATAATATATACAATACATGTTTATTTAACCTCTGAATCAAGTTACATTTCTATATAAAATACAAACTCACTCTCTGGTTACATTTTAATCTTTGTTAAGAGATTAGCACCTTTTGACAAGTGACAAAGTGACCTGCACCTTCTATCTGAAGTTCAGTAGTTAAGGGGACTTAATGTCTCACTCCAGAACAATAGCACACTTTTACTTGAGAGCTAACCAAATCTGCTGCATGGCCTTTGAAGGTGAATGGTTTGTGAACATTCAGTTTTACACAAAAGGCGGCAATGTTCTTTCACACACAACAAATTGTGAGGCCACAGACAACTTTACAGCCCAAACCTCTCTCAACATTCTCACAACACACACAGTTTAAAAGACACTCACACAAACACACCCAGCAGTCACTAATGCCCGTGAGAATAAAAAAATGTGTGTAGCATTTACTTGGATGACTGCAATTAACAGCGATTAATGAAAAGGACTGATAAAAGCATTTGATCACTTTTCATTAATTAACAACAGGAGCGTAAATGCTAATCAAAGTCAACTGAGTAAACTGGAGATGTGGGGAAGTGGAACTCTATTTGTAATAAAACATTCTAGATTCTGTCTTTAACAGAGTATTTTCTGTAAGGTTTCTTTAACGGCATATAGTAAACCATATTATTTACATCCTAAACGAATATGTACTTCCAGTTAAACTCCATCAACAGCAGCTGTGAAGGACGTTCAATACCCACCCACCCATCTTAAAAAAACAAAAAAAAATACTGTTTATAGTAATTTCTGAAGGACAAGTGTCTCACCAGAATAAACACTAACATGCTCAGAAAGAATGCATAGCTAGAAGTTCGTTTGCCCAGAACATTAGTCCCACCACTAAAATGACAATTTACACAACTTTACGCTATAGTTAGACCTCTGGAAAATCATTTCCTAGCGGCACCAGCAGAGAAACTATCTGCAAATCTTACGTTGCAACGTTCCTGACTGATCTCTTAAGAGCTATTAAAATTTATTTACTAACTGCAACAGACAGATTTTCCAATTACAAAGTATCATTTTGTTTTCGCTCTGTTTAACTTATGCTTTTAACAGATGAGTCGACAACCTGAATCTGATAGATTGTTCAAGCAAAAATATAAACAGCAGGAAGAAAATCACCCACCAACGTAGTAACATTATTTCTACCACAGAAACCATTTAGAGCTTAAACATGGAAGCCTGTCTGTTGTGTAGGATGTGATGTTTGAGCAACGTCTTACCTGTTTTAAAGCAACGGCGCAGCAATGACATGAAAGAAAAACAGAGAAACAGTGAGGTTAGAGTTATGAATTAAAGGAACATCATTTAAAAGGCATTAATTATAAACACAGAAAAATGTGTGCAAGAGGTTGTACAAGGACATGGACGCATGCAAAAACACTCTCTTGCACCAAGTGACAATTGTGTGTGTGTGGGTGTGGGGGTGTTGTTTGCCAAACTGCCTGTTGCAAAAATGTCATCTAGTTGCTGACCAACCTAAAATTTAAACAAATCGGACAAAGAAAACCTCTAACACTGTTATGGCTTGTCTCTGCACCATGGAACCCATCCAAAGATTTTTCTGCTTGGTACATACAGAAAGGTCAGTAAGTGAAGAATATCAGACCTTATGGTAAAGAGCAATGGTGTAAGACACTGGATTATGCTTTAATATTCTCTGATACAGCTATATTGAATCTCCCACAATGCATCATTGCTGATGCTGAGAAATATTCCCCTCCCCCAACAGCCCTCCCCAATGCAGATGTATACACACTCCAGTGCAATTTATATAAAAGCTGTACTACGTGCATCAAAATCACTTGTAAGTACTAGCTGACATTATAAACATGGTGTTTACACATACAGGCAAGTTTATCAGGAACAATCTGACAGGATGGTGCCAAATTCAAAGGATAAAGCGCTAATGATTTTTGAGACAAATGCAAACACACGTCCAGATCACCCGGGTTAGGACATTAATGATATCCTATATTAAATATATATAAACACACACTCAGATGTCTAAAAAGACAATACATTTTAAAAGGAAGCAGGTCTGTTTGGCACAAAGAATCACAGGAAAAGCCAAAAACGACAGACTGAAAAGGAACAGAGAAGCAGATTGAAAGACAGATGATTAAATCTTAGCGCACCTCAATCATGGTGAGAAAAGAAGCCTGAGAGGCAAAGCTGAGGTCTCCCATGGCCAGTGAGAGAGGAGAGGGGTGGGCTAAATACTGCAGTATATATAGAGAGATGGAGAGAACACACCTAAATGTAGGTCATGCACATGCAGTGATAAAGTCAATGAGATCCAGTTGATTAGGACAGGCAGTGATAAAGTGATAAAGATATGAAAGAGAACAGAATGAAATAGACTACAGTAGAAAGATGTAACGCTTGATTTCTTATGAAATGCATGCCACCATGCTGGTAGGGTGTTGTCAGGGCATTGCTATGTGGTTGCTAAGGTGTTCTAAGCGGTTACTAGGGTGGTCTGGGTGGTTGTTTACAGGTCCAATTTAAAAGGAGCCCAACACAAGGTATGTATGATATTCTGATACAGATAGGGCACTGGTACCTTCTCCAATGGAAGTTTACAATGGAAAAAGGTATCACCATTTTTTAATCATTTGGCAGTTCAAAATCATTTAAAATCATTTAGAAA
>JAZGTI010000989.1:0-50603 GCA_036877585.1 Botia kubotai | reverse complement strand
AACGGTTACTTTCTCACAGTAAAACCAGAAACAAACACTAATACAGCATTCAGAAACGGTTCATCACGTACCATTACTGCTACATTATACAAACATTCTAGTCTATTCACTGTTTTTTAATTTGCACAATATACTGTATGATGGTGCACTGACAATTTAAAAGTGATGTTTTTGATAAATGATATGTAACGTTAAAAACATGTTCTACTAACGCTACTGTGAGAATGTTTTGATAACTTTGACAGAACATTGGCAAACGTTCTGAAAATGTTCCTTGTTAGCGGCCTAATTGTAGCTGGGCCAGCTAGACTATAAATACACTAAATAAATCATAACTTTACAGTGTCTAATATGGACAAAACAAGTTTGAGATTGACCGGCGACTGACCTGTAGCTGTTTTTTGCTGGGCTCATGCTTCAGTACAGAGAGAAGAGAGACGGCAGCATCTAGCCATTCTCGAACGCCCAACAACTCTTCCTGCACCCGTTCTCTGTCCTTCACCTCTGCCTTCACTGACCTCTGACCCTGAGCGCTGCGTTCCTTCAGACTACAGGAAACACACCATAGGTCAAAGGTCAACAAGTTGACATCACCGGTAAGCAGGTAAACTGTTCTGGTTAACAGAATCAATCTACATTATGCATATTGGAAGCTTATAAGGTAATGGTACAAACAAACTCCATACAGTATTCCATACAGTATTCCATACAGTATTCCGTTGTTCGGCATAATGTAAAAGCATAATGTAAGCTTGTTTAGTTGAGATTACTTTGTACTGTTTGTACTGTATATGTTGATCTAACATCAAAATAACTATCCAACCAAAGAAGTTAAGAAATAAGAAAACAACCAAACAGCTACAGGCTGTCGATTTCTGACCTATGGTAACGTTCTTGAAGGGCTTGAAGCTCTTGGCATAGTGTGATGGGCGGGGCCTTTTCTAGGTGGGAGGGGACACCAAGCAACCTGGCAGCTCTTAGTTCCAGTGCGGAGAGCGCTCTGTGCTCACAGTCCAGTCTATCCTGGTACTGAGACCAGCACAGCAGCAGTTCCTGCAGCTCATCACCAGTCATGTTCTGCCTGCTGATATCCGGAAACTCCGCCTCCACCTGGTCTAACACAGCAGCTGCCCGCCCCACCTGTGAGGTGATAAGGGGGGAAAACAAACTCAATTCTATACACCTTGTCTGTCTGTCACATACACAAAATCGATTTATTTAGAATCAATGCTTTGTAGAGGAGCCTGACACAACAGATGTTTTGCTCATTTCAGGTGAATGTTAAAGCTAGACTAGGCAATTTCGAAGAGGCTAGCAATAGCAAGCTAGCTTTGAAAGCATAAGAACCTGCCCTCCCTTCAGAGTGATCTCCAAAGCCACGCCCCCTCCAAAACACATGAACGTAGTTTGACAGGCAAGTAGAACATCCTATCATTGCATTTAGACCAAATGCAATGATTAGACGAACATTTTATGATCCAGAAGATATATAAATATATTGAGACCGCTTTACTTCATGATTGCTCTTGGGAAGTAAAGAGACTTTCAACCAGCAGAACAAAAATGTTTCTGTGGAAAAGGTTTTGTATCTGCCCTAAAAGTAAAACACTGAAAGACTTATTATGTCTAAACACATCTTATACTATTCGTATGCACTGTGTGTCTTACACTTACACTATGGGTAACATCACTCCACTCTCGTTCCGTTTGTTCCGAGCATGTCAGCAGATCGCTAGTGCAGCGCTGCAATCTTGCCACCTGCCCCCAGAGGGCGCTCACTGCATCCTCTCTGTTGGCTCTGCAGCCATGCAATGAACACCAGTCTCTCAGACTCTCCAGTCTCCCAGGAAGTGTGTCAACCTCTTCAACCAGAGTCTAAAAACAGGGGACATTTATTTTAATTCACAAGCTTAAGGCTGCAATGTGTAACGGTTGCCTCTCTACCGCCATCTCTGTTTGATACATAAAACTGCAAGGTATTTGTGAAGTTTCTTAACGTTGAAGACAAGCCTAAATTCGAAGCAACTGCTGTAAGAACAAGCTACAAATGCCGGACCATCTACAGTACCCGGACATGGGATGTGGTAGCCGGATCTTCTGTTTCTTTATAGACAGACATTTTCGGTGAAATCCGACCCGACAGCTCCAATTATAAATTATTTTTATACCTTACCATTTTGGATCAGAGTAACGTAAGGAGATCGTGTTGAACTCAATAACTGATGTTTTTTCATTGTTACCAAAAGAAGTTACAGATTGCATCTTTAATGGAAAATATACAGGTTTTAACTAACTTGGCAGAAGACATTATGCAGATACATATAATGTTTTTAGGTTATGCTCCAGGTTATATTTTACATACTGTTCACAAATAGTAGTTGTTGTTCTTTACCTTGAGTTTCTGTTGCTGGTCTTTGCAGTCTTGGTGTGAGGTAATTTTATAGGAAGCACAATGTGATAGCGATGTTTCTGAGTCCCTCACTTGCTGGCAGAGCTCTTCATAGCATTTACGAGAATGTTTCTGGCACTCCACACACCTTGTAAAGTTTAAGAAGCCATATATTAAAAATGATGTTTTAGCAAAGTTGGTTCATTCTTATCACAAGGAATGTGTGGAATTTGATATGGTTACACGGTTCTATTTTGATTCGATTTTGATAAGGTTGCATGCTGTGTACCTCTTCAGGTTTTCCAGTTGAATTTGGGCCTGGGCCTTGAGAGTCGCCAGTCTGACCAGGAGCACGCCTAGAACCTCTGTCTGAAGAAACTCAATTTTCTGGGGTTTGAAACAGGGATGCTGTGGGGCTTGTGTTTGGATCTGTGAAACATGGGACTGGAACTCTGTGTCCAGGGTTGATAAAGCTTGCTGAGTATCTTTGAATCTTTCTGAACAGCTTCTAGCAGAGCAAACTGAGGGAAGTAGGACCAACACAGCTTTCTGGAGGAACCGAATGGTGTTAATCACCGTCTTGGTGTGGTTTCGCAACAGTTTCTTGGCTTTTATTAAGCTCACCTGGACAGAGAAAATCAGGTTTAAATAAAGCTTTTAGACTTTTGCACACTTGAATACAGTTTAATAGTATGGACTCTTTATATTGTATTTGGGAAGAAAAAGATCGCTTACATTATGAGCTAATAATAAATAAAACTTACTAAAAACAGCAAACTCACCATATGTTGATCGCACTTTTCCAAAACTATATCCTTCAGGCAAGTGAGCTGTTGGGAGTCTTGTGTCTTCTGTTTATGTTCAGCTACAGTCCTGTATTCAAGAAACTCAAGAACTCGTATTCTGGATTGTAAGTCCTTTTTAAGCAAAAGACACTTCCTCAGTTCTTTTTCAACAACTTTCTCGTTTGGTTCAAGGTCACAAGGTTTTTCCAGCTCTTCACTTGCGTCTCTGAGGAATTTCTGAAACGCCTTCTGTTCTGACGGGTAATGGATGTGCTTCAATACATCCCATTCCAGTATGCGGAGATTGTTGTCCACGGTCAATTCCCAGATTTCCAGATTTTCCAGGATTTGCTTAAGTCTTGTTTCTTCAGCGGAGAGCTGAGTCGGATAAAGATCTGCTGTGATCTCCTGGAGTTCTTGTCTCGTTTCTTCACACAGGAGCTTAATTAAAGCCATTTGGATCAGCAGGGCCTGACAATCCCTGTAGCGTTCCTCTTTGTTGATGTTCTCATCTTTGGTCCTCTGAATCTGAGCCTCCACACCTTCCACAAGATCTTCAACACACTGTTTGTGGCTGAGGTACTTTTCATGATCTTGTGCTTTGAGATCCAAGTCATTCATCTGGTGGTGCAGTTCAGTAATAACACATAAAAGCTCCTTTCTCTTGTCTTCTGCACAAGGATTGACCTGTTCAGTCTGAGATTTGCGCTCCACAACCATCTGCTTAAAGGGCTCGATGGAGGAGAGGGTCTCTTTGCTAACAGGGAACCTGTGTCTTGTAACATCAACCAGCATTTGTCTTAGACTGTTCTCAAGCGACGACACCTTCCGCTGAGAGGATTCTTGGTTCTGAATGATGTCCATTACTTTCTGGCAAGAATCTTTCTCATAGCTGATGATACTCTTGATGTCCTCTTGAAGGTTAGTGAGTTTTCCATTGAGCTGAGAGCTTTCAGAGACACTTAGTTCTGAGGACATGTCTCTGCTTTTCATTAGAAGAGCTTCAGTGATAGCAGAATGCTTTTCTGCCTCTCCAAGAGTGTCCTGGATCTGCCTTAACCTACGATCTAAGTCGGCCGCACTTAGGCTTTGATAATCCTCTCTCCTCAAAGCTTCCCTTTGGAGATGTCCAATGACCCAAGAATCAATGTCTGCAATCTGCTCTGACATCTTTTCCCTGGTCTGAAGCCCTGACTCCATCTCACGAACTGCCTCTGCCAGTCTTCCTGTTGTGGTTTTAGACAAATCTTCTAGAGCTTTCAAGGATAAAGTGATCATTGGAACATCAGCTTTGTCTAGTTCAGGTATCCGCTCATTGGCTTCTTCAACCAAAGCCTTCAGCTGGGTTTGCTTGGAGCTCATCTCCAACTGCAATTTCTTCAAATCTTTAATTTGTCGATGGACCTCTTCTGGAAGTAGAGACAACTTCTTCTGTCGTCCTTTGATGTCACATTCTGTCTGCTTGGCCCAAGCAAGAGCATCCGTCAACACCTTCACAATTTTATTTAAGGTCGGGTTGCTGCTGGTAGGTGTTTTAGCTGCTATGTGTTCACCAGTTTGATCCAACTGATCCTTGATGTTCTGAAGGTCCTGCTCCATGTTGGATGTCTCTGCTTTGAATTTGAATCCTAGGGAAAGAACCTCTGAGGTCTGCTGAAGGTTGAGGTACTGCTGCTGGATGGAAGTGAGATCAGCATTAATATTCATCATTTCTTGAGCTCTCTTGCTGTCCCATAAAACTGGTGAAGCTTTTGATGTATCCAATGTCCTCTGAATGTTCTCTAGATGGTCTTTCAAGGCGCTGACCTCTTGAAGAAGGCTAGCGCTTTCTTTGGCAAAAGCATTAACCTTGTAAAGATCTCTCTCTGCATCTCTCTCCAACATCCTCCACAGGCCCTGTAAGTTGTTTTGCTGTATTTCCACAGCTTGTCTCTCAGGCGTACTGAGATGGGGAGACAGTTTTGCATGGGTCTGAATCAGCTCACCGAGAGCCGTTCTTTCCTGCTCCATGTTTCTCAAAAAAGAGACCAGCCTCTCCCCCTCAATGGAACTACTCTCAGACGGAGATCTGCAGATGTACAATATACACTTATGAATCCTTTCATTTTATTAACCAGTAGTGTCATGAAATAAAATGTTCAATATAAGTACAGAAACAATGTGACTTTGCAGTCACGAATACTTACGTCCTTAATGCCTCACGCTCGAGTTGGAGTCTCTCCAGAGTAGCTTTGACTTTCTGTGTCTGTCTTTCAAAATCCGCAACCATCTGCAGCTGAGCTTCTTTGGAGTGGACAGCACTCGCCGCATCCCACAATGCTGCGCTCCACTGGGCACTCAGCTGTTGCATGGCTTCTGAGTCATGTACTGTGCCATTAGTGTTGGTGCCAACGTCCCCATGAGTCTGGTCTCGCTTCGACAGCAGAGACACCTGCCTCTGTGCACTTCTTCTACATTCCTGAACGCAAAACAAACGCTGAATGAGCTCACCACCGATTCTTTTACACGATCAAAGTGAAACAATGTTCACATTTGATCAGCAACACTAGATTTGAACGTTAAGCAGGCAACAAGCTATCAGAAACAGACAATAGTAAGTTAAGATCAACTGATGTCATACTTCAGCATCTTCTAGTTGCTTGGCCATGTCTTTGTAGTTCAGTGGAGCTGGGTGATTGCGAAGGTCCAGTAAATGGAACACTAGTCTTTTTAACTGTGCTTCAAGATCAGTGCTAGATGTGTCCAGAATTTGTAACGCACTTTCATGCGGCATACCCTAAAAATAATACAACATTCGAAGATGAAATTCGACAGTTTGAGTGACACCCACACATGAATAAAAATGGAAGTCAAATGAAACCATATAAACAACGTTTGCTACACATCGTCATTAATTTTTAAATAAAAACATTCTTCAAAAATCTGTTTATGGCTGATGCACGTTATTTATGTTATAATGTTTGTTCTAATAGCATAATGTTTATAATTTTATTCATCACAAAAGACTACCTCCATAAGCACACGTTTTGGTCCTCTTTCGGTCAATTGTTTGATCTTCAGAAAGATCTCCTGCATTGTGGGTCCCAGTGGCTCCTCCACTTCTTCTGCTAGACTCTCAGTATTTTCAGTGGCAAGACTGACTTGGGCAGAAACATCCACAAACTGATCCTGCAGCTGCAACAGACAAAATAACAGTTTAAAGCACCATTACTAAACTAGCATCACTTACCACTAGCAATCGCTTACAGAAGATAAAAAAGACACACAACTGAGATATTATAACTGTAAACAAACAATTCCATTTGTTATAGCAAACTTATCCACAATTAAAAAACACAACAAACTCAGAAAGCAGTCCCTAACATGCCACGAGGAAGTGATAAGGAAATGCAAACAAAATTATTCATGCTTTCTCTGTGGGCATATGACATCACAGAATATGAAAATAATGACGACAGTCTCTAATCATTGCCGCAAGGCAGTAACAGCCATATGCACAATGCCAGATATTATGGGATGTAGTGTGAACGTCACCAACATGTGAAATACAAATAGGAGGGTTACTGGTAAGTTAGCAAAACTTTAGTTAGAAAACGTCTTGTTCCATTGTGGGTAAGAGCTAATGTGTTAGCTGTGGTTGGTAACATGCATATTATTTTTCATTTTGGCATCAATTCCTTTATGTAGAATTTGTTTTTGTTTTTTTTGGGGGNTAAAGACACTGCACACATCTTCTGTTGAAGGTCTCAATAAAAATGAATTCAGCATGCAGGAACCACACCATTATGTGTCATGCAAGTTCTGCATCCTTTGGCTGCATCATACACACACAGTTACCTGCATATCATTGATCCTCTCAGTTTGACTGCTTGCATCTATGGAGTCTTGGTCCTCCTCTATCTCCTCCTGACTAATCAATGGCTTTCTGTCATGCTCCTGTGTATCTTCCTGTTTATTTTCTGGTTGAATATTGGCTTCCACCTCTAATCTTGAGAAGACAGAGACCTCTACATGTTCTGAACTTTCTTCATGCCTTGTTGGTTGTGTTGGCATGATCTGTGGCTCTGCTGGATTTAATGATGTTGGATTTAATAAATTGGTTGGTACGACCTGTAGACCTTCTACCATGAATGGATCTCTATCAGCTTCAGTTTGATCTTTCTTTCTCCTGGTGGGTGGAGTTGGTATGACCTGTAGACCTTCTACCATTAATGGATCTCTATCAGCTTCAGTTTGATCTTTCTTTCTCCTGGTAGTTGGAGTTGGTATGACCTGTAGATCTTCTGGCAATAATGGATTTCTATCAGTTTCAGTTTGATCTTTCTTTCTCCTGGTTGGCAGAGTTGGGTGGGTCAAAACGTCGAGTTGGTTTTTAGATGTTACAGAAACCATCTCAGTATTTGCTTTACCGTCTTTACGCCTCATAGGTGGAGTTGGTTTATCTATGCTCATCTCATCTTGCAATTTATCAGCAGATGCTACTGTTTCTTTTTCAACTTTGCTATCTCTTCTTCTCGTTGGTGGTGTTGGTTTCACAAAGGTCATAGTAACATCAGTTTCTGCTCTGCTGACTTTACGTCTGACAGGGGGTGTTGGTTTAACAGTGGGTTCTTCACTGTCTTTTTGTTCACAGCTTTGTTGGTTATCATTTTTTCTTAATTCAGCACTATGAAATACTGTCTCACTCTCTGGTCTATCGTTACATCTTCTTGTTGGTGGAGTGGGTTGAGTCTCCAAATCAAGGAATAAACTTTGGACTTCTTTCTCTTCACGGCATCTTGCTGGTGGAGTTGGTTGGGTTTCTAGATTAAGTGACAATCTTTGATCTTCTTTGTCTTTACGTCGTCTTGCTGGTGGAGTTGGTTGGGTTTCTAGATTAAGTGACAATCTTTGATCTTCTTTATCTTTACGTCGTCTTGCTGGTGGAGTTGGTTGGGTTTCTAGATTAAGTGACAATCTTTGATCTTCTTTGTCTTTACGTCGTCTTTCTGGTGGAGTTGGTTGGGTTTCTAGATTAAGTGACAATCTTCTATCTTCTTTGTCTTTACGTCGTCTGGCAGGTGGTGTGGGCTGGGACTCCAGATCAAGTGAAAGCCTTTTACTTCCCATTTCCTCTCTACGTCTTCGGCTTGGAGGGGTGGGAAGGACTTCTTCTCCCTCTGGTATCTGTGACTCAAGGTTAAGAGACAACCGATCACCTTTTCGCCGTCTGCTAGGAGGTGTTGGTGTCACATCCACGTTATCACACTGGACCTCGGTTTTGCCCTCATTCCTTCTTCTGACCGGTGGTGTTGGTGTAGGTTGAGCTTCTATCCATTGTGCTTTTTCAGCTGATGGGGTCTTTTTTGTCTCTTCCTTCTCAACTACATGCATGGTGTTTCTAACTTCAGGTTTCTCCTTTGGTTTTGATGAGACATCTACTATGCCTAATTGGACCTCAGGTCCACCCTCAGTTCCTTGCTTTACAGATGGAGCTGGTTTAGGTTCAAATCCAATTGCCTCTACCTCTTCAATGATATATGTGGTACCTCCAACCTCAGGTTTCTCGTTTGGTGTTAATGAAACATCTTCCTTGTCTGATTGGACCTCAGATATACCTTCATTTTGTCGCCTGACTGGTGGAGTTGGTTTGGATTCAGCTTCTATGCACTGTGATTTTTCAGCAAATGGGGTCTTTGTTGCCTCTGTTTTCTCAAAAATATACACCACATCTCCAACTTCAGATATTTCCTGTGTTGGCAAAACATCATCCTTTTCTGACTGGACCTCAGTTTTACCCTCATTTTGTTGTCTGACTGGTGGTGTTGGTTTAGGTTCAGCTTCTATGCACTGTGATTTGTCATCAGATGGGGTTGTTATTGCTTCGACCCCTTTAATGATAATCATGTGATCTCCACCTTCAGGTTTCTCCCATGTTGACAAAACATCATCCTTGTCTGACTGGACCTCAGTTTGACCCTCATTTTGTTGTCTGACTGGTGGAGTTGGTTTGGGTTTAGCTTCTATGCACTGTGATTTGTCATCAGATGGGGTCTTTGTTGCCTCTACCTTTTCAATGATAACCACATGATCTCCACTCTCAGGTTTCTCCTGTGCTGACAAAACATCTACCATGTCTGACTGGACATCAGTTTCACCCTGATTTTGTTGTCTGACTGGTGGAGTTGATTTAGTTTCAGATTTGAAAGACGGTTCATCACCCGATGGGGTCTTCGTTGTCCTTTCCTCTGCTGTGACATGCATTACTTTTACCTCTTCAGCTATGTCCTCTACATTAAAGGATAATCTTTCACCTGTGAGTAGGTCTGGGATTGCTACTTCTGCCTCTTCTAATGCCTCAAACTGCTTATTTATACTGTCTGGAACCTCTATTTCATCTTCAGCAGACATTACCCCTGCTTCAGTCTCCACCCTTTCTGATGGAGGATGTGCTGATTCCTCGATTTCCATTTCAGTGACTTCTCTGGAAGAAGGTGCAGGGGCCCTTTGCATCTCCACGCCCTCAGGAATGTTAAGAACAATATACCTGCGTTGGAGTTCACGTGGGCCATTATCTGTTGTCCAGTTCCCTTCCCTGCCAGCCTGCGCAACGGTTGGTCCATTGTCCAAAGATAACGTTCCAACATGTCTTGTAACAGCATCTCCTTCTCTGCGTGTTTCAGTGGGTGAAGCTGGCATTGCTTGCACTTGTTTGTTAGTGTCAACCTCAGCGAGCTGTGACTGATCTGATGCTGAACTTGTTTCTAACCCACTTACTGTAGCTGGTTTATTCAGAGAAGACTGAATGTTCTTTGCTTCTATCTCAGAATCATCAACCTTTGAAGGGGCCAAAGGTTCATCATCATGTTCTCTTATAGTGCTCTCACTTCCAGTCGCACTAGCACGCGCTATACTCTCTACAGTGCTGTCTGTGGGTATGATCACACTCTGTATGTGCACAGTATCCACATGCAAAATGAGCGCAGCTACCTTTTCCGTTTGTACATCACCTTCACCACCACACTGCTCTCGAGAATCTAAATGAAGCGAGTCTTCTTCCCCTTCGTATTTCTCTACAGTTACTACCTCAAAGTTATCATCCTCCACTTTCTCAGAAAACAAGTCTGAACTCATAACCTCAAAAGACAGTTGCCCTTCCTGCTTTTCTGTGCTTTGAAACTCATTGCCATATAAATCAATGTCGGTATCTTTCACCGTGGCTTCCAAGCTGTGGAGATCTTCAGACGAGGGAGTTTGCACCTTTTCATCTGTAATTTTGTCACTCTCAGCTTTTGTTTCCAAAGCAACAGAGGTAAAATTCAACCCTTTTTCGTCTTCATTTGCTCCACTGCTGCTTGTAAGAACAGGTGGTTCATCTACTTGTGTGTCTGGTTCAGGTATCATCTCAGTGGCTGTTGTTTTGAGTTCGGCCTGTTGAGTGTCAGATTCTAACGCTGGTAGAGATGGTATAGTAATGCATGTTTCTATCTCTGGTGTGGTTTCTACACATACATGGATCTCACTGTCCGGGTTTTCAGATGGCTGAACCTCAGCCTGTTCATCATCATCTGTCTGTATGCAGCTCTCAGTGATGAAGGATGAAGATGAAACAATTTCTGACTGTTCTAATTGGACTGTTGGAATCGTGGTAACAATGGGCGTGGCTGATACTGTCACAGCGGGAACCTACAGTACAAATGGTATTCGTTATGGAGCCCTTATATAGCATGATAGTCGTGAGGAAACACATCTTGATTATAATGTTTGAATATATTGAGCATGAACATAACTTAAATAAAAATTGTACCTGTGAGTCCAGCTGGATGTTCTGAGCCTGCAGTGACAACATCTCAGCTTCATGTTTTGCCTTCACCTCAAGATTCTGAAACACACAATTCTTCTCTCAACCACGTTTTTGGAAAAAAACATTTAAATAAACAGAGTTATGTTTGCTTACCTCAAGCTCCTGTTTAAGGTCAGTCGAGAGAGTGTCTGTTTCGTTTAGTGCCTTTGTTCCATCTCTTTCAAGTTTGCCAGCCAAATCAGGACCCAGACAATCCCTCAGCAGCTGTTTATGGGACAGCGCCACCTGCAGGCGTTTATGCAGTTTTGCTCCTTCCTCAACGGCAGCCTAAGAAGCATATGATTTATGCTGCCGTGTTACAACAGAATATCCCAGTATCCACAGAAACATAGCAACAGTATGATCCTTACACATTCAAATACACCTCTAGTAACAGGCACGTGTGCCTACATATGCAAATAAGAGTTCAGACACACCTTCATGGACGGGGCTGAATCGTAGGGAGGATTTGCATGTTTCTGGTTCCAGGACTGTATGCTTTGTAAGGCCTGCCTAACACACTGCACAGCGCTGTCTGCGCAGTCGTTCTGCTTTTCTGACAACTTTGACCGTAGACTGAGGAACAAAATCAAGTGGATTCCCCCAAATTTAATTCTGACAAAATTGTACCGCAGAATAATAAAGTAAAATGATGTCGTAACAGTGAAACACACAATTAGGCTATAAAGATTTAAAATCTATCACAATATAATAGATACACCCATAAACATATGAACAAATAAACATTACAACATAACGTTTAACTGAATTACTGCATTTGATAGCTTGTGCAGTATATACCTGCAGTATTGCTGTGTAACTGTGTCCACTAGAGAAATTACATCACTGGGGGGTTCCTCATCTGGGGGGGCCATAAGCAGGGCCTGTCCAAGATCACGAACTTTGCCCTCTAAAGACTCAACTTCTTTCTCGCAAATCTATGGGGAAAAAGAGTTTACTGACCCACTCTAAGGTGTCATAGTGGACCCACTGTACAAAGATTTCTTAAAATATTCCCACAGTACCTTAAAGTTATGCCAATTTTCCTGCAGTTGGCTTATATTCTGGCTGTTCTCTAGAAATCCTAGAGAGTGGTCCTGAGCACGCAGCTCGTCCAGGAGGCCCTCTGCCTGCGCTCTGAGAATCTGTGCTTTGTCAGCAAGCCTGAGCTCAATTTCACCCAGTCTGGCCTCACACGCTGCTAACCGCTCCCTCAGTTCCTCGTCTGAGGACACACAGAGGTCGTGAAGGTGGCTGACCTCTGAGGTCAGGGCATCACGACCTGCTGGGGTGCAGAGGTTTACCAGGGACTCTTTAACAGCATTAAGATCCCTCATCTCCTTCTTCTCTCTCTCTACCGTCTGAAGAAGAGCCTGGAAACAAGGTCATTTTACTTTGATGAAACAATTTTTGTATTTTTATGTATGTACTTTTTAATTGATCTGCTGGAAATCTGAGAAAAACTGTATCAGTGAATAAACATATATAATACCAAAAAACAAGCAAACCTTAAGAGTGTTGATTGAGCTCTGTAACGCCCGGCGGTCAGTGGGCGGGGCACAAAAACCTTTGACCTGATCTCTCAGCCAATCCTGAGCTACGGTGTGCTGTTCAACTAACTGAGCGCAAACTCTCTCTTTACGAATTTCCTCCTCAAGATTTACACAAAAATCCTGCACAAACACACATAACACAGATTGGCACACATGTAAATCAAGTTTACGATGATATCTATTAGTCGTGATTGGTCACAGAGATAACGCAGCACCACTCCTCTTAAAGGGACAGTTAAGTAAAAATAAATGACATTTCTGCTATTGTTTACTTACTCTGTGTTTATCCAAACCTGATTGTTCTTTTGTAATTGCTGAGAACATTTGACAGCCTCAAATGAATGTAAATATTTGACTTAGGCTGTCGTGCTAAAAGTTATATGTGTTTGGAACAACACAGGCATGAGTAAACGATG
The DNA here is from genome assembly GCA_036877585.1 of Botia kubotai. Taxonomy (NCBI): domain Eukaryota; kingdom Metazoa; phylum Chordata; class Actinopteri; order Cypriniformes; family Botiidae; genus Botia; species Botia kubotai. The sequence goes on along the minus strand of JAZGTI010000989.1, from coordinate 37,638 downwards.
ACATCATTTTTGTTTTTCGTGTGCGCTATCCCTTTAAGCCGTACCGAAAGCTCTTTGATTAATTCTGGTATGCTCTCCTCCATAGTGGCCCAGGACGGATCAATCCAGCTGGAATCTCGGGTCAGCTGGCTCATCTCTCTCCCGAGCGCCCGCAGAGCAGACAGAGACGGGGTTAAGGCTCTGGTGCGGTCCAGCAGACTCTTGGCCTGCTCCACCGTGTGCCGACGATCCCCCAAGCCGGGCCAGGGGAAGAGACGAGGCAGCGCGGTGATCTGCTGCTTCACCTGCTGCAGACGGGACTGAAGCTGCTCCCTCTGACAGTGACACGACTCCAGTCGCTCCAGTACACTTTTCATCAGACTGAAGAACAAGACAAACCAGAGATTTAACCAAAGCAGCAGACGAAGAATCTCTTATGATGAAAACAAATACAAGAAAATAATAAAACTATCAACTAACAAAAGTCATATAATCAACGTCAAATAGTAATGATTAAAGCATATTATTATTTATAATTATTTATTTAAATGTACTTTGTAAACTTTGAGTTTTGAAAAAAATTTACCACGTACAGATGCCTTCCAAGCTGCAATATATTTTATTATAATACGTTATATTATATATTATAATATATTGTAAATAAATTCAATAACCAATAAAATTAATCACACTATAATTCAACTCATTAAACTGGAACACACCTCTGCAGCTCTTGCGTCTTCTGCAGGGTCTCCTTCCATTCTGCTTCTAAACGTTTGATCTTGGCAGCAAGTGAATGTTTTGTGTCTTTATCCAGGTCTTCACGGATGTACAGATCATCCAATGTCCTCCTCACGTCTGCAATCTTAGAGTTGCCTTCAGAGCGAAGGGTTAGAATTACCTGAAAGAGTCATAAAAGGGTTTGATCAAAGCGACAGAGCTCGAATGTCTTTTGAGTGTCTTTAATGACACATTTTCTCCATCCTGTGTACCTGTGCTTTGCTCAATCTCTCCTCAATTTGGTCCTGTGTGCCATACGTGCTTTTCCCCAGTGATTCCAGGTCATCCTTCTGGTTCTTCACCCAGGAACAAGTGGCCTCCTCCTGAGTATGGAAGTTCTGAAGCTCCTTTGAAAGAGAATCCTGAAGCTCTGCCTGGTTCTTCAGTTCCTGAGCTCCTGCCATGACCATCTTCCATTCTCCTTCAATGGATCTCAGGTTCTGCCGGATTTCCTGTTTTCTCATCTCTCCCAGCCCTGCCCGAGAGCACAAACCTTCTGCTCTGCCCCACAGAGAGGCAAGCTTGCAATCTCCATCTGCTTCTGAGTTCAGGATGGTCTAGAGTGAACAAAGCATCAAGACATTTTAGCCAGATTTCATTCCTGAACTTCATTTCTGGTAAATGTTGAACCGTAATCATTGTCTCCTACCTGAGCTCCAGTTACTCTCTCTTGTACCAGAGTATCTTCACCCAATAATTCAATCTTTAGCTGTTGGTCTCTGATCCAGGACTGAACATCCCCCACCTGTTCTTGAAGATCTTGAAGGTCCTTGGAAAGAGAATCCTCAAGTTCTGATTGGTTCTTCAGCTCCTGAGCGTTCGTCATAACTCCCGCCCACTCTTCCTGTATGTCTTGTAAGGTCTGTTGGATTGTTAGACGTCTGTTCTCCTCCAGATCCTCACAGGAACATAAACTCTCTCCCTTTCTCTTCAAGTCAGCAAGTTTACAGTCACCCTCAGACCTGTGAGCCAGAACTGCCTAATAGAACCAAAGAAAACAAGAACTTAATCTAGAACATCAAGGCATTCTGTCATGTGATTCCTATCCATGTGTTTGTCCAGTTTGTAATTAAAAAAAACATTACAATAAAATCAATCTGCCAACTAAATGTACTGATCAGGACTACACTGGGGATATAAATATTCCTCTCTATTACCTCACTTCTGTCAAGTTTCTCCTGAATGGATGGTACTACATCAACAGAATCCAGGTTCTGTCTCAGCTGCTTAATCCAGGAGCGAGTGTCCTCTCCCTGATCACAGAAGGTCTGCAGCTCTCTGCTCAGAGAATCCTCATGCTTGACCTGGTTCTCCAGCTCCTGAGCGAGTTGTATGACTTTCCTCCACTCCTCCTCTACTGCGCTCTGGGTTTGGTCAACGTGGCTCCTCCTCTCATTGTCAAGTTCTTTATAAGAATATACGATTTGCCCTTGTCTCTTTAAACTGGCCAATCTGGAATCAGCCTCATGTTGATGTTCTAAGACAGCCTGTAGGATAGACATGTCTCACCAGGTAACTCTAAATGCATTTGAAATATATTCAAAACATAAAGAGCCCCAAGAAGGACTTAAAACTAATACCTGTACTTTGCTGAGTTTTTCCTGGGGTTGAAGATCCTTCCCCAGAGAGTGCAGTATTTGCAGTTGTTCTCCTACCCAGGATTGGATGCTCTCTTCCTGGGCCTGGAACTCTTGTAGCTCCCTGCAGAGAGTGTCTTGGAGCTCTGCCTGTTTTTTGAGTTGTTGAGCAATATCTAAAACTCGTTTCCATTCGTCCTCTGTGTTTCTCAAGGTGTAAATGAGCTCCTGTCTTCTAGTTTCCTCCAGTATCTCATGAGCACACAAAACTTCTACCTCTTCTTTCAGAGCCTCTAGTTTATTGTCACTCTCAGGAGACAGATTAAGAACAGCCTTAAAACACAAAAGCATCCACATTAACCTAACAGCACAAAGGAAACTGACCTGGCTGAAGCTGGTTTAGGTGGACCAGATGTCCTGCTAGTGGGCACCCAGCTAAGCAGACAAACCGTCTTGGACCAGAAACAACCAACTACCATTTTCCAAATAACAGCTTTTTTTTCAGGAAAGATGGACCACCTAAACCAGCATGGATCAGCTAATAACTGACTCCACGATCTGAACAGTTAAAAAGTTAACGCACTCACCTCAGCTTTAGCATGTTTTTCCTGTACTGAAGCATCCATTCCCAAAGCTTCTAGTCCTTGCTTTAAATCTCTCATCCAGTCTCTGGTCCGCTCTGCATTGGTTTGGAATGTTTCAGCTTGATCATCGAGGGCCTTGTGGACTTCAGCCTGGTTCTCCAAAAGAACCCCAGTGCTGTGGTATTGATCTATCAGGGCTTCACTGTCTTTAAGCAGAGGGTCTCCTCTCAGGCCACGCATCCTTACGGTGGATAACAGGTCATGGAACGCCTCCACACGACCACTGCAGATTAAAAGTATAAGCTGGAGATTTCATGGGCACACAATGTCAAGAAAGTATGAAATATAATTCATCATCAATTGTTATAAACCTTTTGGAAAATTGAACTAAAAATTCCTATTAAGGAACTCAAGATTATGGTCTATCTAGGCTGGGCATTTAAAAGTGTTCCTGTAGCTCAGTTGGTAGAGCATTGTGCTAGCAACACAAAGGTCGTAGGTTTGATTCCCAGGGAACACATGCACTGACAAAATGCATTACTTGAATGAACTGTAAGTCACTTTGGTCAAAAGCGTCTGCCAAATGCATAAATGTAATGTAAAAGATGGCTCACAACACTCTGTACAGAGCCCCTCCCCAGACAATTGTTTAGTGATTGATGATTGGCTCTGTCTACTAGAAGGCGGAGCTTCATTTGCTAGAGCGGCCATATTGAGCGTTGCTCTTACCCCCATTCATAGTAACAGAACTGCAGCATCATGTTAATTCTATCATCTTTGACTACAGCACCTCTCTTGAAGTAACTCCTCCTGAAGATGTCTAAGTGTTTCTCTCTGTGTGGGCACCTCATCCCTCTGCTGAAGCCAAACCTTCAAATGCTCATTTTCCTCCTGCAGACTAAACACAAAGAGAAACATCCTGATGGAACGATGCAGCAATAACAATCTGAGAAGTATGATGAGAGTTTAGTTCCACGTACACGTTGAGATTCTGGAGGAGGTCATCTAACTGTTTATGTCGCCCTTGACAGTGAGCTTTGAGAGTGGCCAGTTCTCCTTCCTGTTCCTGCAGCCACGTGGAGAGCAGAGCCTGAGCCTCAGAGGGGATCTTCTCCACACCACTTCCCTCAAACATCTCCTTCAACTGGGCCAGACGTTTATCTCCTTCTTTAGAGACCAGCAAACCCTGGAGAAAACACAAGACAGAGTGTTCAGTGCTGCTACAGATCCACAGATACCTACACTACATGGCTGACTGGGTTGAAGAACTGGCTGCTATTATATCCCTGACAGGTTCAGTCCCAGTTACAATAAACTCAATTTCCTCTCCGTTATAACATATAACTAACTAAATATATAGCAAAATCTCATGCTAATTCCTGCAATATTTTTCCCAACGAACAATTTTAGGTTGTAACAATGTTCCCATTAAGTAACAAAAATCTTAAAAATTTTATTTTGAATGTTCTATAAACGTTCAAAATGCCCAGTTTTTTAGACGTTGTATTTTTGTTTGGTTATACGCACCTTATTCGAACATTTTCAGATCTGTAATGTTTTTAAATGTTTTGAAACACTAACAACTTATGACAAAGTTTTTGATATATAATATATAAAGAATAAAATGTTAACAAATGTTACTGCAAGAACGTTTTTGATAACTTTGAGAGAACTTTAAGAGAACGTTCTGAGAATGTTCCCTGTTAGCTGGGGTACAGCTGTGCTTCTGACCGTCAGTCTCTGCATGGATGCTTCCACGTCCTGCCTTCTCTCCGGGTTCTCAAAGCACTCATTCACAGAGAGCTGCTGATCCTGCAGCCATTCCTCAAAAGAGTTGAACTTCTCTGCAGAGAGAGAAAAACGGGTCAGAGACTCAGCAGCGAGGAACATACACTAGATGACCGGAACATAACTTCACACCTTTAATAGTCTGAAGAAAGCTCTTCTCCCCCTGTTCTTTCTTCTCACGAATCAGCTCCTTTGTTTCTGCAATGCTTTCCGTAAGATGCCTGCTGTGATTGGTCAGGTCCTCCATGGCCTGCGGTCCAGTTATGCTGGACATGAGAGTGATTTCCTTCAGCAGAGAGTCAGCCTGCTCCTCCAGGTCCAAAAGCTGCTCACACAGGTCCTACAAGAGAAAATAAAACCAGTTACATTATTAATTCATTCATCCATCCATCCATCCATCTATCTGTCATACCTGTAACTGTGCTTCCATCTGTTTACGGTCTTCCGAATGGACCATTTCCACTGAGGAACGGATGTTCTCCACAGATGACCGGCTGGTGTCAATCTTCTGAGTCAGATGAGCTTTAACTGTGAGGAGCTCCTGAAACACATCCGTGCAGTCGGAGAAAAGCTCCTTCACCTGCTCCAACTTCTTTCTCAGGTTTGTTTCCATGACCTATGAGAGAGAGAGAGAGAGTGTGTGCAGATGGATTCACTTTAGGATTAATTAGCAATAGAAAAGCACAACAATTTAAAAAAAGAAACATTAATACAGAGCGAGGACGGTATGTTCACCTGCAATTCGAGAGGAGATTCTTTGCTCTGCAGCAGTTCCTGAATCTCTGATAACTTCCTATGGAAGTGTTCGAGGTTGTCCTCCTGGCTCTGAATCTCATTCTGAAAAACACAAAATGAAATTATCTTAATGTCTGCACGATATGTACACATTTTTATTTAATAAAACACTTTAAAATTAGTATGCCCTCTTCCTCTTGTAAGACCCTTATCAATAACTGCATGTGTTCCAGCAGTAAAGTCCATTAAAGCCACTAAAACTCTAAAATTGTCTTTTTCCCCACTTCCTGTTTTAACATAAAAACATCAACACAGTAAATTATTTAAAACCAATTCTTTGTTCAAACTGTGTTTTTAAAGTTTTAAAGCACAAATTGTACAACGCTGAGCAAAACAACATTCTAAATTAGGTATTTTGGGCAGTGTGTTGAAGACACACCTTCATGCTGAGAACTTCACTCTCGCTGGTGAAAGGGTGAGACTCTGAGAAGATGACGAGTTTGGTGGAAGTCCAGCTGTCAACTTCTCCAGCCAGGACCAGCTGTTTCTCCCACGACTCCAGACCAACACGCAAGTTATCCAGATAACCGTCTGTCTTCTCTGACACCTGCCAGAGAGAGACACACCACAATTTAAAAGTCTTTAAAAAAAGTTTTAGTACAAAAAGTACATCAAGTTTTATGAAAGTCTTTTTGTATGAGAAAAACTGTGAGTTGAAATACATGCTAGACATTTCAAAGACAGAGTCATTAAAAACATTAGTAAACATTTTATGGTCAGGTGATGGTCAAGTGTGAGTCATGTGATGGGTACAGATGGTTCTCATATTCTCACATCCAGCCACGAGTCCACCAGACCGTCTGCCTCAGTCTCGAACGGAGTTTCCGAGCAGTCAGGGATTTTCTTCAGATGGGACTGCAACTGTCTGCACACGGCTCTAAAATCCTCCATCTTGGATCCGAGGCCACCAAGCTCTTCCTTTATGCCAATGACCTGGAATATGCAAACATACGTTTATAATTAAAAATGGATGTACTCAATAGAAACGGTAGCCTACTGTATTTTAAAGTAACAGTGTTCATGGAGGTGACAGCCAATAGAGATCTGGGACTGTGTTACCCACATAGATTAAAATCTAAATACATACATTACTTCTACTGTTGTTCTAAATACAATCCAATACTGATAAATCCGGGCCTGAGTTACGATTATATACTGCCATGAGTACTGACTGACCCCTAGTGGTGTAAATTAACACTGCATGCACGCGCAAATCATTGAAAAATGACAATGACAATAACATGTAATAGCACTTATAAAAAATCTGAAAAAAGAGTGCAATGAAAAATAAGAAGCATGAATTGTATTATGACTAAAGCTGGAATTAATCTGAGGTTCAAATACCTTTGCAAGCAGGCGCTGCAGGTTGTCTTTGCCCATATATGAAGCCTGCTCATTAATCGTTTGCTCCGCCTTCTGGAGAGTGTTGCCAAGGTAACTGCGACAGTTCTGAAACTTCTTTAGCAGTTCCATTAAAACAGTGCACTGCTCTCGTCTGTCAAACACACACAATAACAGTCATGTAGCTCGTATATATGCACAAAAGTCACAGATTGCAGCTTTAAATCTCCACTTTTCTTTGGCCTACACCTTAATCTGTAAACTACCTGTCAGATACAGCTCTCTCCATTTCATCCCAAAGCAAGTTTAGCTCCTCCTCTGCTGGGTCGGGCTGTTCTCGCTGCGAGGAGAGTTCGGACAGAGCCGCCTTGATGCTTTGGTATTCCGGGCGCAGTGAGTCGAGTTGAGATTCCAGATCGGACAACGCCCTCATTCTACACGGATGCACACAGACAGTGAGGTCAGAGGAACACAGTACAGTACAGTTAACACTCCCTACAATGTATTCACATATATCAGCTACTATTTTGTACATTGTCTATAGAGTCCTATGGTGGACAACAGTACCCATGAGGTAGAATGCACAACACATGTACATGTAAATATATTAAAGATTGGAATCATCTTTATAATGCTGTAATACCCAATACAGGGAAAATACAAGAGTGCACATGGAATTTCATGGAATTCCATTTACCTGTAGCACATACATACAAAATTGATAAATATACATCAGCAGTGTTGCCAAGAAAAACAAATATAACTTTTCCTGCCCTGCAGGATTTCCTTATAAGGCATCTACCCTACATATGAAAAAGGGACATCATAGAGAGCTGGGATAACATGAAGGCAAACGCAGCAGATGATGGCAGAGTTCTTATGTTTGCTTCTTTAATACAGCCACTAAATGAAGAGCTATCATCATTTTTGAAGATCCACAAAGAACCATCCGCACCTGTGCTGCACAGCTGGCATGGTGGGATCCTTCAGACCCTGTTTCTCTGCTGCTCCTTGCACCTTCCTCATCTCAGCCAGCAGAGACGTTCTCCTCAGGCCGAGCCCCTGGCTCTGCTGTTCCACCTGGACGTCCTTCTGTCGGATCATCAACCTGTCATCTACATCCTCCACCCTGCGCACCAGGACCTCCACCATGTCCAGGCAGGAAACCGGGCTCCCGTCCTGGGTCACCTCTAGCTGTGCTCCACCCAAAAGCAGGTCCAGCTGCGGAGCTTTATCATTAAGGCTGCTGACTCCCTTCCTGATTAGCGCCAGCTTAGACCTGCTGTCCTGCAGTACCGCAGAGTCACTGCTGGGGGCGCTGAGCACAGAAGACACATCCAGCTCCACGGTGCGCAGAGACATGAGGAAGCGATCAAGGGCGCGGGCTGCGGCGTCGCTCTTGCGCACCTGCTGCCTGAGCCGGTCCAGGCTGGATCTGTGGTTCAGAACTACCTGAGTAAGAGGTGACCGGTCCCGCAGGTCCAGATGACTGGGCTCAGAGTCGAATCGAGAGAGACGATCCATCTCTGTCTGGATACTTTCATCCAAGTCCTGCAAGTGCAAAAAAGAGAGGCATGCAGATTAACAAAAGGAAAGAGAAAGAGTTTATCATACACACTAAAAACAGAAATTAGCACAAAATCCTTTCAAAACTCTAGAACTTCATTCCAGAATTTAGAATTTCAGCTGAATCGTTGTGTTAAAATGACAATAAGAGGAACTAACATGTATTTGTGTAAACTTAAAGTTCAATCCCATCAAAACATTGAACACTCCAATCAAAACATTAATTGTTTCCGATGTGTAACATCTTCAATAAATTGAAACATTCTGCAAAACGCTTTTACCATGATCCACAAAACTGAATGTATTCATTTAATTAAATTATTGGCTGCCTCCCCTGTCGCTTATTTTCAGCTTGAAACCCATCATCGCAGTCTGTATCTTACATTAGGACAGATTTGCTTGTGTTGTAGCACAATTCTGAGAAGATTTAGATTAAAACAAAGTTTCTGCTAAATGCATAAGTGTCTTGTACCTTCACGTGTCTCAGTATGGCAGGGTTGGCTAGTGTGTGTCCCCTGATGTCTTTGGGTTCTTTGATGAACTTGTCAAGCTTTTCAGAAATCTCAGAGATCTTCAGCTCAACTGAGTCCATGAGCTGAAGGGCCGTTCCCAGAGATTCCACCCTGATGGAGTTTAGACACATACTGTATTTAACACACACACATACAGCCTGGTCACATGACACTTACCCTGAAACGTTTTTTGTGGGCAGATCTTATGATTCTTTGGGTGAAACTCGGTAAACGAACACAATCATCTACAATACAACTATTGTTTGAATATTTATTTCAGCTGAGCAGTTTTACTGGTCTAAAATATCAGTGCAACATCATGTGTAAATATACAAACTAGGGCTGCAAGATATATCAAAATGATCAAAATGCAGCAAATGTGCAACAAGTCTGCAACAAGTAAAAGATTTTAATACTTCAAAAGGTAAAAAGGTATAAAGTCAAAGTTTTAGGCATGCAAATGTTAATAAAAATGTGTGAAAAAAATATATTTTAGATTCTAACATTGGTTATATAATTTTCAGTTTTGAAATATATTGGAATATAATTTTGTTTTACAAACATACAGCATTATTGCATTGAATATCGCATATCAAATTATTTAGTTAATGTATAACACGTTTTTTTCAATATTGTGCAGCCCTAATACAAACGTTCATATAACGTGTGTTTTTTGCAAAGCAAACACACCTGCGCTGTAGCTGTGACCTCTGCTCTCTCCACCTGGCAGTCAGCTCTGTTCGGTCCTGCTCAACAGTGCGTTCTTTAAACTGTACACACTGCGTACACAGCGTTTCATACTCCTTCCACAATGACTCTGTCTCGTCCCACAGAGACTGAAAAACACAACCCGAAAGTCTAGCATAACTGTACTTTTTTATCAGGTGCGTACAAACAATCTGAAAAGGAGGGAGTGAAAATCTTCACAAAAACTGGCAATTACCTTTAATTCTCTGAGTCGTTTCTGCAGGTCTGCAGGAGTGACTGACTCTGAGGGACGATCTCCCAGCATGCACTGCTCATTCCTGTTCAGCTGAGCCAACAGCGCAAACCTGCAGCTGCGGTACCTGAGAAGGCCAAGACAAATCAGTATAGAAGATTCTCACAACACAGTACATGCAAACACATACAGCAAGACACTTTATCTCCATACCTGTCCTCCTCTGTACTTGTTTGTTTCACTATCTCTCTCTTCTCCACAGTTCTTGGGCGTGGGGGGCTGACCGCTGTAGCAGCCTAACACAACATCTCACAGTCAGCACACTCAAAAACCTTCTGTTTATTAAGAAAGCTGATTCAGTTCATTACATGTCTATGTAAAATTACAGTAAGTTGCTGTTTTGTGTTAGAGGTGTTTTGTGCACTTGTCAGAGGGTCAGACTAGGAGACCAGCTAGACCAGCCGAAAACTAACCTGACCAGCCTGGACGACCAACCTAAATAATCTAAAACCAACCAACCAGTTTTGTCAGCAGAAGGGTTTTGAAACGTACAAAAGCACATCCTGTAAAACTTGAATACCTCTGTAACAAGAACCTCTTTGGGCTTCTCAGCAGATGTTGGGGCCACTGGCGCTTTCTGAGCCGCTGGCTCTTTTGTGTGCTCCATTTGTGAACTATCAGGCATTAAGAACACAAATACAAATGAGGAAGTCAAACAGAAAAGGTGAAAAGATCATTATCACTGCCAGAAATACAGCAGATGCAGACAGCAGGTTTCAGCATGAACTTCTGCTCTTTTCTGAGCTGCTCTTTCTTCATCACCTGGGCTCTGACGTGTCCTGATCTCCACTGAACTGACGCTGGATGGCAGCGAGTCTTTTCTCACACTCTCTGAGCTGGGCCTGTGCGAGCCTGTGCGCGTCCTCTGGGCTCAGAGTATCGCACAGCTCCCTCAGAGCCTCCAGCTGCTGCCCTGCCTGTGCCAGACTGCCTTCTGCTGAAAAACAGACCTGCAGGAAAACACAGAGAACAAACAATCATTCACACAGAGAACAAACAATCATTCACACAGAGAACAAACAATCATTCACACAGAGAACAAACAATCATTCACACAGAGAACAAACAATCATTCACCCGACATTAACTGCCTTTCATTCTATAGTATGTTTACTTCACAGATGTTTTTTTTAATCATCATTTAAGTTCTATTTTTTTTATATTACGACATGCCATCTTATTTACTTTGTATGCTACACTATTGTTGTATTTAATTATTTTTATTTACCACGTTATTTTTGGACAAATTTTACTCGCAAACACATTCAAAATTCAAATAAGAAATGTTGAAATTATTTTAGCCCTATAAACTAAACAAATCTATAAACCACACTTAACAGACTGAGAGAGAGAGAGAGAGAGTAATGTGGTTAAAAGAAAAAAAATCATGCAAGATTTAGTAATTAGTGGACATCAAAAAGAAAGCAACCTTCCCCACACCCATTCAACAAAGTCTCTTCCTGCACTACAGTCAGAGTGGCTGTAGCTTTACCTCGTCTTTTGATTCTGGCATTGATTCGGGTGTAGGGTTGAGTGTTTCTCTCCTAACGTGCATCTCACATGACTCAACCATACGATTAAAATGCAGGCGGGTTATCTCGTATCTGTGCTGCCTCAAATATTCTGACATTTGAGCTCGTACAGCCTGAAAATATTACTGAAAATGAACAAACAAACAACAGCAAGCAAACTTCACGCACACACAAAGGGTTACACGAAGTGTGGAGCATTTCTGTTAGATAACATTTCAAATTAGGTTTAAAACAACATGACAACAAACCACACACAGGCACGGATGTCAATGCATACCTCCCACTGTGTCCTAACAGACTGGGTGAAAAACTCCATGTCTCTGAGTTCAGATGGGGTGCAGAAAGCCTCCATCCCCTCAGCTGCCCTCAAAAACTCCTCAAGGAGCTCAGAGTCAAGAGCCCTTAGTGTCTTCTGAGCCAAAAACAACAAAATATAACACACTTTGGAAATAGAAAGTATTTTTTATTCACAAATAAAGGATCCAGAAACAACTGTATATGTTCGAATGCTATTGGTGGTTTTTTGGTGCTAACAATGGTTTTGAAATGCAAACAATGATCCAACAAACCTCCTTGACTGATGCCTGTTCGTCTGTCATGCATTTGTCCCTGAATACATTGATGGCTTCGAGGATGTGCTCTTGAAGACAGTGTTTGGCTTCTTCGAATCTGTTCCTAACCAGGGCCTGTGCCTTTGTATAAGCCTCAGTGTAGGCCTGAGGGGGGGCCTGGGCAAGTGCTGGCTGCTTTACTCGAGCTGACTGTTGCTGAGTTGGTTCCTGTACTGATAACTCAGTCTTTGTTGAGACTTGAGACTGAAACTGGGCCTGGGCGGCTTGGCTTTGGATGTGGGTTTGAGATGGGGTCTCTGTCTTGAATGGACCCCCTTGTTGCTGATTTTGCGGTGCACTCTGAGGTCTAACTGGAGCTTGTGCAGATGGTTGATTCCACAGAGCTACTGGCTGTGGAACACTTTTGAACATAGTCTGGGTGACCAGAGGCTGATGTTCTACCCGGACCAACCCCAACTGCTGCTGAGGGCTTTGTGGTCTCTGTAGGGCTTGATATTGGGAGTAATGAAGACATGGCGGTCCCTGTCCTTGGGTCTCAGCCCTAGGGTATCCTAGACTGACTATGTCAGGGCTGACAGGCCTCCATTGCTGAGATGGAACCATATGCTGAACTGAACCTTGGGGTCTTGTCTGTGCATAAGGATATGAGAATTCAGGTCTGGGAGAGGACCACTGCTGAGAAGGCTGAGGTTGTGGCTGGGTTTTAGTATAGACTGGCATTTGGGGTTGGACTTGAGGTTGGACTTGACCTGGAACTTGGACAATGGGATAGGGGTGGGTTACTATGCCTGGTCTTACTGGAGGCCATTGCTGAGGCTGAGCTGGATGGACACTTTGAGGTTGAGGATAAGTTTGGAAATGGGCCACAGGCTGCATTTGCGCAGTAACAGAAACTGGCCCTTGGACTTGAGGGTAACCTTGAGTGATGTTTCCTGGTTTACTGGGACCCCACTGGGGTTGCACTTGTGGTTGAACCATAAACTGTGCACTGCTCTGTGTTTTGACCTGGGTTTCGGCTTGAGACTGGACAGGCATCTGAGGTTGAGGCATAGAGATGACTCTGGGTTGTATGGGGGATGTTCTTTTGGGTTGAGGAGGCTGAGGGTGTTGTGAGGGTTGTTGGGATTGACTCTGAACTACAATATGTGGTGATTGTTGCCTTTGCATCATTACTTGTGGTTGAATAGGACTAGTTGGGTGCTGCTGAACTACTGGTCTGGAAATGCTTTGGGGCATTGCCTGAGACACTGGAAATCTTTGAGGTTGTGACACTAAAGGAGTTTGGGCAACAGTCTGTTGTGGCTGCCATTGGGCCATAACCTGTGGCTGCATTGGAGTCACAGACTGATGTTTCTGCATCAACACATGAGGTTGCTTTGGTGTTTCAATCTGTGAAGGAGGTTTCACTTGTTGTTGAGTGGATGCAGTGGCTTGTGCTTTTTGTGTTGTTGTTTGAGCTTGAGTTGAAATAGAGGCTTGATGCTGTTGAGTCAGAGTCACTGGTTGTTGTGGTTGCTTTTGGGTTACTGGTGGTGCTGGAGTTGTTGGCACAGTTAGAGGTAGTTTTTGTGTCTTTACAAGTGGTTGTTGTTGTGCAACCGATTGTGGTCGCTTTAGCTGTTTTGCTTCAGTCTGAGCAATGCTTTTTGAGTGATGATGAATCATGCTTTCAGCAGGTCCCTGAGCATCAGGTAAGCTGGTAGCAACTGTATGCAGTGTTGCTTGAAGACTTATTTGACCTTTTCTTTCAGTCTCTGTCTGAGATGGCACCACTTGAGCTGGTTTTTGGGTAACACTTTCTAATGGACCTTTCTGTTGAAGCCAAGGTCTGTTCTGCAGTGCCTGGGATTTCCTTGCTCTCATCTGCTGCTGAGATGGAGCTTGATGTTGGCCTCCACCATCTTTCTGTGACTGTGTCACTGGTGGACCCTGATGCAGAGGCTGGGCTGGTGTTTTTTCCTGACGTTCCTGCTGTTTTGATACAGGAGATACAACTTGTTGTTGAGTTTTCATCTGTGGCTGTGTTGCGTATTGTTGTTGATTTTGAATTTGTGATGCTGCTTGTACTTCCTGTTGATGGGTAGCAACTGGAGCTTCCACATGCAACTGGCTCTGCCTGTCTAACTGTGGCTGTGTTATAGATTGTGACTGTTGACTTTCTGTGTGACATTTTGTGAGAATTTCTATTCTTTCCTGAGACTGAACAACTTCCTGTGACTTAGCTTCGGTGAACTGAAAACAGGAGTTTTCTCCTTGCTCATAGGGGTGCATTTCTGGTTGTGGACTTCCTTTTTCCTCTTCATGCTCCTGTACAACAATCATGGGCACAGGCTCACTGGACAGCTGGGCCTTGGGGACTACAGCTTGGGAAGGTGCATGCAAGGGTATTTGAGAGAGTACAGGGACTGTAGGTTGGTGGCCTATTTGACCAGGAGCTTCTGAAGGAGAACGCTGGGAAGAGCTGACTGTTTGGGGCTTCTGAGTTTGGGGCTCTTCCTGTGTCTCCTGAGGCTGGACAAAGATCTTGGCAGGGGGCTGGTCTCTAGCAGGGCTTCTGTCTCTGCACGCCCCCAAAGAGCTCAACATTCCTACAGCTTCCTGTTGAGATTTAGAAGCACTTCATTAGCATGATGCATGTGCGTACAATTTATAAAGCAAGTTGACTTGTTCCAAATAAAAGAAAACAATTTCTGGTATAATCTATAATAAGTGTTTCAATCTTTATAAATTAAGACTTACTTTTAAAAACAACTTGTTGGGCTACTACTAACTGACAAACCTGTGACTTTTCGACAGTAGCACGGACCCTATCCTGCATGGTGGATGCGATGAGATACTGCAGAGGTGAATTCTTCTGACTAGTCATCACCATTACCTGCAGGTCCTGTTCCTCCATTACCACCTGACCCTCCAACTGTAGTCCCCTTGAAATCAACAGCTACAGAAGAAAAGAGAGTCCTTCAATAGCAAACATTAGTGGCAAAGACAAACCTTCCACATCGATTTAGTAAAGAGAGAGACGTAGTGAGAGACAGAATAACTTGCTACCTCGTGGACCTACAAATTAGTGTAAACAATTCAAGGAGCATCCGCAGACAATGTGTACAAAGGACACGTGACTAGAAAAATAGAACCCTTGATATCCCTCACAGACCATGAAATTAAGAATCACTGACATACACTTACCCGAACTCTTGGGTCCTGTCCTCTCTTCCGCCTGTGCGTGTTCTCTTTTATTAGCTGGTACATCTCTCTGGCTTCAGTCTCCCAGTGTAAGAGTTCAGCCAGACGCCCATCTAAACCGCTCACACTCAGACGCAGCTCATCACACACCTGTTCAGCCTTACAGAGCGTCTGCAACACCTGAAAATGCAGATAAACAAATGTCTCACATGCAGTTACAGCCTTAGCTGTAGTGATGACCTGTGTGAGTTCTATAGCGAGACAGCTGTGTTTGTTTACCTCAGGAATGGCCTGCTGAAGTTTGCTCAGAGTGTCTCGAGGCCAGTCTAGAGATGGGGAGAGGGCCTCAAGATCCACGTCCTTTATTTTCTTCATCACAAGCTAAGAGAAATAAAACGAGAAGTGAACTACTACTACTAAATTTAAAGTTAACAGTAAATCTGTCAGACAAAGCAACATGATCGAGAAATAAAATGTGTAATATAGATTTTGTGTCTTTACAAATGCGTTTACACACCTGCAGTCTCTTCGTGTAAGTGCGTAATGGTGCAGAAACCACCTCCACTGGCTCTTTAAGTAACTGGTTGGCCTCCCTTATCAGAGCCTGTACTGTTTGAGGATTAGATGGGCCAATGCTGGGCTCCTCAGCTAATGCCTGTAAAATACAACTTACCTGAAACACTGTATACTTTGACTGTCTGCCCAGTAAATAGTCCCCAGTCTAAAGGAACACATTTATCATGCTGTGTTTTTGGTTTAAACATAATGGGTGACTCACAAACTGTGTTGTTTTGGCAAAGTCAGCCCAGAGCAGGTTTATCTTGCAGAGCTCATCCGAAACAGCACGGCTGGTCTGCTGGTCTGTGACCTCAATGAGGTAGTTGCCAACCTCATTCAGATGAGTCTGACGAGAACTCCACTCTGACATCATTGATGAGGTCACCTGGGGAACCAATGACAGGTCATGTTTGCATTCATTTTTTAACTACTTAAGAATAATGTTTTTATATATAACTAAAAATTTTCTACATTTACATTTATGCATTTGGCAGACGCTTTTATCCAAAGCGACTTACATTGCATTATACATTGATTCTGAGTATGTGCAATCCCTGGGATTAAACCCATGACCTTGGCGTTGTTGACGCCATGCTCTAACCACTGAGCTACAGGAAAACTAATATTACAGCAAGAATGTTTTTGATAACTTTGAGAAAACGATGAAATAACTTTTAGAGAACATTTGCGAACATTCTGAGAGCCTGTTAACTCTCAGTTAGCTGGGGGATGTTGCGTTCTTGATGTTAAAAAACGTTTTACTGAAACCAGTTTGAAAATCAGGTCATTAATTCATTTGTTTTGCAATTCCAGTAATGCTAAAGATGCAGATACCACACAGTGCACACTTAATCCTTGTTCAAATCCTTGATCATACTTTATCAAGTGTATTTATCAAACAAATCCAGGATAATTGTGTGTGTCTGTGTGGTGTTTTCTATTCGCGGGTCTGTTCACCTCTGTCCTCTGTCCGTGACGCTGGCCGTGTGGCCCCTGCTCCAGCCACGCGAGGAGCGACGTGCACATATCACCGTAAGACTCCCACGCTGCCAGCACTCGACTCATAGTTCCCTTCGCCACCCGTACACCCTCCAGCGTCGCCACCACATCTGCTTCCAAATCAGCCACCTGCTGGTTCACCTGACTGGAGTCCTCCGCTGCAGCACACATCAGCAGACCAATAAACAACATTCTTTACAAAATCGTGTGCTGAGGAAAGCTCAGCTGTTTAGACAAGCGTCTGCGGCCACAGCTTCTTACAGGTTCATTTAAAGCATACACACACACACACACACACAGGCTCTGTTTCAAAACCTAGTGAGCTTTCTTGATGCCTACTTATTACAGATGCAGCCTAACTAACAATTTTAGGTTGTAAGAATGTTTCCCTAATGTTTCCATTAAATAACAAAAACATTAAAAATGTTATTTCGAATGTTCTAGGAACACAGTGCACAGAAGTATGTATTACCCAAAGCCGCCTTGCTGGTGTATTTGCTAGCGATCTGTTTGAGCCTATTATGGGCTCCATCCAGCAAAGTGGTCACTTCCTGTTTGTTCACAGTCTCCTACAAGAACATCAACTGTAATCAGTTTCTATGACTTCAAACTTTATTGTTTCCTTTTAATTGCTTTGTTACTCCAACAGTAATTATACTTTGGTGTCTCGTTCCTTTTTGACCGCAATGAAATTCTCACTCACGTTCCAGTCCTGCATCAGCACACGAACAGACTCCTGGGAAATGTAGGCTCTTCTCCAGGAGCGCAATTTAACGTTGAGTTGATTCAGCAGGTCTAACACTGTGTGCCGTCGCTCGTGGTACTCCAGTTTAATACTGTGATATTTAGCTGTAACACGGACACTGGTGAACCTGCAAAATGGACACGTGCCCAAAACACATTTTGGAATGCGGTTTATTTGTACTACAATATTCAATTCAATTTTATTTATATAGCTATTCATTTTATTTACAATGTTACATTGCTTCAAAGCAGCTTATAACATATAACTTGTTAACATATAACATATATACATATAACTAAAGAATAATAATAAAACCATAAAAATACCAGAACCAACAGAAACCAAAACCGAGATATAAAAGTGATGTAGCTTCATTCGATTCATTCGATTATTCAGCCAAACTCACCTTCTTTTCATCTCCTCCATCTTATCTGATGGAACAAGAGTCTCTCCGAATTCGTCTGTATTTTGGAACGTGTTAAACTTCTTGATATGATGGGGCATCTCCTCCAAACACACCTGCATACATATACAGATTTATTTTGTACTCTTATCACTTCTTGATACAATGTTTTTCATTCAATTAAAATGTGAATACATTATGACCCACGGCAGGCCAAGTATCTCCACGTCCTACCCCATATTACTCAAGATCAATGCCGGTAAGTATTTACAAGTTAATGCAAGATAATCTTACACGTTGAATAAACTGATTCAGTTGTAACAAGTCTTATTACTGATATGGTTGGTCATAATAACATTAACCAATAGAGCAAGTCAGACCTTCAGCAGTTCGAGTTTCTCGCGGGCTTCTTCTGCAGCTCGGGCGTTATCCAGTGGATCACCCTCTTCAGAAGACAAAACCCCTTCAATGCGCAACAGCCAGCGGCCCACAGTGTCCAGTGGAGATGGCAGACTCAGGTCCAGCGCTGTTTTATACTCGCGCAGCTACACAAAGAGCATATCACAGCGCAATATAACATCATCATTTAACGCAGGAAAACCTCCACGTACTGCTTTACACAAATGACCGGGTGCAGCCATGGAAACCACAGCACAAATAAATGCATAACCACAAATCATTGCGCAAAACGAATTGTAAACAAAAATGTAAAAATTTAAGCGTGAAGAAAAATTAAAAAAATTAAAAATAAAATTATGCAAAAAATTATGCAAAAAAATGCATTAATTGAAAAATGTATTATTGCAGTAAAAGAAGATTAAAAACATGCATTTTTTATCTCTGCCACAGATTTCTTGCAGCAGTGATTCAGCAACACGACTTTTCTTGTGATACCTTTGCAAACGCGTATGAAACATGAAACATATTTATATCTTAGTGCAAACTAAAGGACTAAATCGAGAACATGATGTGAACGTTTTTGTGCAGGATGTGACCGCTGACCTTCTCAGCGAGGGTGTCCCAGGTGCGTCGGAGTGCTTTCTGCTCTGCGCTGAGATGAGGCGTTCTCTTCATCGCCGTGAGTAACGGCATCACGGGTCGCCGCTGCTCGTTAAACGACACGATGAACGTATGGAAGACCTGAAACACATCAAAATGGACACAAACAAATAAACCACAGCGTACAGTAAAACCAGTGCATATATTAAAACACACAAAAGAACAAAATGTACAATGTAAATGTAAAATAATTTAATCCATCCTGTTTCATTTGATATATTTTGATTTAGAACAATTCTCCTGTCACCAGGAGGATAAAGCTGTTATTTTATGTTATTTCCAAAACAGCAACGAACAATTTTAGTGAAAGTAAATGTTGCTGACCAATTTTTTTCTGCACAGAAATATGTACGCATGCAATACATTTTTATTCATTTGCTTGTGAATGATCTACACTTATATCGTTAATGATCTACACAAATAACATCACATTTTATGTTTACGTCTGACGCAACGCTTTCAGGTTGGAAGTGGGACACTTTAGATTGCATCAGACTTTGTCTCCAGGGCAGCATAAGACATTATTGATAATCAGATCTTACGTGATATCTCTCCGCATAACTCTCGCCCTCGGTGGAGTCCCACCCCTCTACTAGCTCCTGATAGGCGTGATCCAACCAGCATGTGACCTCCTGAGCCTTCTGATTGGCTGAAGTCTAAACAGGTGAGGAACAAACAACAGGTACATTAAGAAATGTTTGATTTGTTTACCCATCTGACTGTTTATGGTGTCATTATACTTTTTATAAGTATTTAGAGGACATCATTTGTTTTATTAATCAAGATCTGAGATAATTAATTCATGTGAATTAAATTTAGATTAAAGCACACACCAAATACTAAACCAGTCATGTTTAGTACTGCTAGTACTGGAATCCACTAGAAGAGGTTATTAAACGATCACAGCATGTTTAATTAAAAAGCTCCTGCCAAGTGGCATGAGTCTCACGGTAGGTCTAATAACTGACAAACACAAGACCTGCAGTAAATTGATAATCCCTTTATTTTCAGGTTTTAATGGATTAGCGCTGTAATTACTGGGATTATCTACATAATTGAAAGTCTACAGTCATCAGCACATTTGCACATGCAAAACAGGAGCAGTTCCTGAAAAGAGGGGCTATTCTGAGGGGTTGATATTTTACCCCAGGGGCAGCTGCTCTAGCTGGCTCAGGTGATGAGCTAGGAGCTGATTTGATTGGACAGGGCATTAGCAGGTGGGCCTGATCAGGAAACAAGTCAAATAAAAAATGAGAGATGACGGTAGCAAACATCCAGCCAAAGTCTAGCTTTTATCATTTATAGGCTCTCAGATAACATATGACAGTATTTCAGTATATCAGAATATCAGAATATCAATACAGTACTACACTAAACAGCAACTATATATTAGTGGTGCATTTTAAAATAATTACTTCAACATGTGATTTTCTGATAAAAAATAGCTCATAGTAAAAGCTGACATTAAAGACAAAGACAGAAGGAGATTCTGTGGTTCACTTCACTGGAATTCCTGAGGCTTGACAAATCTGAGGAATTATGGGTAATTGATAAAAGTTATCACTCTCACCCACAACCTCACCCCCCCCCCCAAACACACACACACAATGAATACAAGTTACAAATACAGCTTTACAGCTAAACAACAGAGCAGACAAGTCTAAACCGACTGACATCAGTGGCTAATCCTGCCATTGAGAGAGACAATGTCTGACACGCCCAACTGTATACCCCATTAAAATCATTAGAAATGCATTTATTTGACTCGGTAAAGCAGAGACAGATAGATACCTGTCTTATAGGTGATGCAGCTACAGCCGGAGTGAAGTTAGATGGAAGATTGACAGGAGAGAGACACTGTGGAGGAGTGAGATACTAAAACCACCACCGAGAGGAAAAAGAGAAAGAAAATTATATAGAAGAGAAGTGAAGGAGATGTGTGAGCATTTATTAAAGTGTGGTATGTTAACATGCTGTGGAAAAGGATTACAGATGTTGTCATGGTATCAACACAGAGATCGTGGGTTTAAATCCTATGGAATGCATACAGTATACTGTACTGACAAATGTTTATCTGCAATACCCTGCATGTCACTTATATAAAAACATCTACCAAACATATAATAACATATAATAACATATAATAACATCCAATAGATGTAAGCGGCTGTAATTAAATGATTATTCACTGAGAAGTATGCACACTAGTTTTCACTGTATTTGCAGGATTATGTACTCTACGTCTACTGAACATTTGCATACTGCTGTGCACAGTATATACTGCATAGTGGTATGATAGTCTGTATCGAACATAACGCAAGTGTCTGAAAATGTTCCTGTAGCTGCCCTGCGTTAGCAACACAAAGGTTGTGGGTTCAATTCTCAGGAAACACACATACTGATTAAGATTGTTTTGGATTAAAGTGTCGGCTACATGAAAATGTCCTCACAAACAGAGTAAGGGTGTAAGGATGGAGGCCACAAATAAAAATGACTCACAAATTGACACAGTAATGTCTTGGAACGATTACATTTGAGGTAAAGTAATTAGCTTAATTTAAGTTAATGGAAGTGTGTGAGTGTGTGTGTGTGTGTGTGTGTGTGCGTCTCACCTGCATTTCCTCATCAGAAGCCGGAGTGTCTTTTGAGTACTGCAGAAACTGAGCAACATACGTCATGATGGATTTCTCATCTGGGTCCCGGACATCAACATCTGAAACACAAAATTACAACTGATTGATAAGTATGTCAAACTATAATAAAAAAACAGAGTTTACCGCACACACACACACACACACCAGCTGGATCTAGCAGTCTGGGGATGTGAAGATCTCGTTCAGCGATGTGAAAAGCCTCTTCCAGGTTCTGTCTGTTGGTTCTGGTTCGGGCTCTGCTCAGATCCACTGAGTTGGGCCTGAGAGCATGAAGTATCGCCAGAAACACCACCCCACTTCTCCAGCTGCCCTTAAAATCCTTCACATTCAGCGTACAGCCAGCCCTGAGAGAGAGAGAGAGAGAGAGAGAGAGAGAGAGAGAGAGAGAGAGAGAATGATTTTATAAAGGACTGTCAATCGAATTATAACTCACACTTGTTCCCAGCTAACGGGGAACGTTCTCAGATCATTGGCTAATATTTTCTAAAAGTTGTCTCAATGTTATCAAAAACATTTCTGCAGTAACATTTATCGTTATATATCATATATCAAAAATGTTAGTGGAATGTTCTGAAAACGTATTAAAACAAATTAAAACGTTTATATTAAAACGTTAAAAATGTTCTTAATGGAATGTCTAAAAAAACTGACATTTTAAATGTTTCTAGAACAGTGAAATTAACATTATTGTTTTTGTTACTGGATGTTATGGAAACGTTCTTACAACTTAAAACTGTTAGCTGGGTTGACAGCTCGTTTTATAAAACACAACCCCTCTATTCCCAAAAATCTATCCCAGAGGGTTGAATTATGTTGCTCACCTGTGGCACTGCTCTCTCACCCACAGCAGCAGGGCTTTTTTGGCAGATACCCGGAAATGGGCATGCAGGGGTGAACTGCGGGGGGGCACGGGGCTGCTGCGGGCACTGCTGCTGGTCGAATAAGAGTCCAAACTCGCCAACGACTCCAGCGATGACTGGCGAGAACTGAAGGACAGCGTGCTGGCCAGCTCCTCAATCTAAACACGACAGAAGAGCGATCAGAATAATAAACAAACATAATCAAAGCTGACCGTCAGCCTATATCAACTTATATGAATCGTCTCGTCAGAATTGTCTTGTTTCCGGGGTTTGATGTAACCCAACCCTCAGCTAGGCTGAGACATCAGACGTACGTGGAAGTGCATGATGATGGTCCAGACCAGACCCAGAATGATGGAAGGTTTCCCGTCCATGATGTCAGAGACATTGATGTTGACCAGTTTAATCTGCAGGTAAAATGACTGAGGTTAATGTTCACCCTCCACACAGCAGTGTCACCCATCTAAACTAACTACCACTGGATGCAGAAATCCTTTTCCAGTGAATCCATCTTACCGATTTCATCTTGAGAAACGCCAGCGCTTTTTCAATGTTTGTTCTGTGTTGAAACGTCCCTCTTCCTTTCTCCCGACTCTGAAAGAATGGTTGGTTCCATTTACATTTAAGCATCTGACAGACACTTTTATTCAAAGTGACCTGCAGTTCATTCAATTGATGTGTTCCCAGGGGGTCACAACCAGTCGTCCGATGAACAGAACTTTAAGTTCCAGAATTTACCAACAACCCTGTCGATGCATGATGGACAATTCCTGTTCTATAATATTTTGATTAAATTTGGATTGAAACTGTAAAAATAAATATTCTCCTCTTACAAAATCTGACTGGCTAACGTTACACTGTGTTATAGCATTTGTGTATATGTACATGTATCAAACGAAACTGATACACTGCTCACATATATATATATATATATATATATGTTAAAAATCTACATAGATTTAAGCAGCAATGAGTGATGTACTACACTCACCATTCTCTGTCCACTCATCACCTCCAGCAGGTCCAGTAATCTGGATCCATCTCTGAGGTCATTAAAGAGATCCAGCACTGAGACTGGAGGTCTCCTCTGAAATCATACAGTGAGTTTCACTTATTAAACACAAGATGAATGTACACAATATACTGCACAAGTGTCTGAAAGAAGGGGAACGTTTTCAGAACGCATAACGTTCTCTCAAAGTGATCAAACATGTTCTTGCAGTAATGTTAGTAGAACATTTTCCAACTTTATATATCGTGTATCAGAAATGTTACTTTTAGGTTAGTGGAACGCTTTAAAAAGTTACAGAATTAAAAAATGTTTGGATAATGTTCTTATAACCAAGCAATAACGTTAATACAATGTCTAACAAACTAAAAGTTTATTGTCTAACTATTTAGTTAATCTTATTGATTCTTGTAATATTTACATCAGACCTGTCGAGCACAAACCAGATAACTTTGTGTTTGTCCTGTTTATAAAATAAGCTTTTACATGAACTCACTGTTCCAGACATTATTAATAGTTACTTTAAATGTATTAATTAGGTGTGTTTTACATGAACACACTCACACATATTCCCTAATCCATTGCTTGCAGGACATGAAGTCGGATTGTGTCCTCTGTTCCATTTATAAGTAGCCGTTGATGTGTGTGTACGTGTGAATATGGGTGGTCATGCGTGTGTGTGTGCGTGTGTGTGTGTGGGGACTCCTGTCGCTGTCCGTCTTTCTGTCCCAGGCCGTGTGGGAGAGAATTATATTTAACCCCTGCCCACCCCCTGATTCCCTCAACGCTATTGGAGAAGCTGCAGAAATGACCTCTACAACAAACCTTCTGTGTGCGTGCGTCATTTCTCTGTGATTCAGGTGCTGTTTCTCAGGACAAAAGCTCAGTCACACGTATTAAACGCAAATTGTTCAAACGTTTCCGTTTAATTTACATGCAACATAAACTGTAAGCTATGACTTATATAGCTTAGGGTTTTTGAACGCCTGACCTTTGACCCTCACCTTGGCCAGCTGGGCATTGATCCAGTTGGTGAACGTTCTCTTCTGAATCTGTTCCTGCTCCACTGTGGGCAGAACAAACCGGAGAACATCATAACAAACAAACGCAAAACAGCACAGACATACAGTGAGAACACACACCTGTCACATTATCTGCCACATTAAAACGCCATAGGCTGTTTTTCAACTCACACGCTCTATAATTAGATCTTATTAATAAAGGTGAAGGCAACAGGTGTAGTCATGTTCAACTATCATATTTTTGGAGGGTATGATGACACGCCAGTCTGGTTTGACAGTCTTAAATATGCAAGATCTGTGATGATGGAATAAATAACCATCCCAAATAAAGTCTCAAGTCACATCATTGAGAAATATGAGAGAAAATTCATTCATTCATTCATTCATACAAACCTTTGTCTTATTAATAATCCGTTGTTATTAATGAATAATTAATTAATAACACAGACCTTTAAACTGTGTCTATATAACAGAGCACCACATTCACATGTACCGTTGTAAATGTCCACAAAGTCATTCAGGTCAACAGCTGTGTGGAGATCTTTATCCTTCATTTTCCCACAATCCTCTTCTTCCTGTTAACTTCCTTAACGAGCACCTTAAAACCTCTCACGATATCACCAACACAAGTCTCGCCTTATTCCCTTAATCCTGCACTCAGTGCTGTTTCTCCTGCAGTTGAAAGCTGCTTTCTTAAGCTAACCTGTAAAGTCTGTGATCTTTACACACTATCGCTGCAAATCCCATAAGACAACCCTGATCTCCATCCGGACTCTCAGCAGCAGCCTGCAGTGACTTTAAATGAACTTTCCCTTATTAGTTGCTAAACGTGGCCACACTCACTATGAATAAGACTCGCAGGTCAGTTATCAAGATGTCTCAGAAGTGTTACTGATGACAGACTGACCCACAAACAGAGAGAGAGAGAGAGAGAGAGAGAGAGTGTATATGTGGTTTAATAGTTCTCTTAGCTTTGAAGCAGTGATAGTCACACTGCTGTTTAACACAGTTAACACAGGCTGAGGACCCGGTTAAAGTTATCAGCTGATGGCTACATCACATTTCCTGTGTATTTTGTATTTTTTGAGTTCTGCTATCAAAAACTAGTACCTGCTTTTCCATCTGTGTTTTAGCACCTTTAGTTAATGTGTTTAACATCAAACTGGTTGTTTCCCTGGATATGCTTTCCTGTAGCTCAGTGGTTAGAGCATGGTGTTAACAATGCCAAGGTCATGGGTTCGATCCCAGGTATTGCACATACTTAGAAACAATGTATGGTATAATGCAATGTAAGTGGCTTTGGATAAAAGCATCTGCCAAATGCGTAAATGTAAATAAAAAAAGGTATCCAAGGTTAAAAGAAATGTACAAAACTTTTATACTTTTTGACTGACTACGATCGAATTTTTCCTGTAGCCATAAAGTAAACATTTGAAATCTTTCTATCTGCTTTTTGGTCTAATATAATGAATGACATCCATCTGCATCTTGAGTGTTGGGCTTTCTGATGTCACCCTCCAGACCCCTGACTCAGTAAAAGGTCAAAGTTTTTATTCTATATAAATTATATCTTAATAAAACAAATTGTATCTTAATATTAACAAGCTTTTAAAAACACAAGTTTCAGAGTATAAACTTACAAACAGACACACAAACAACCTGAATCATTAGTTAAGGTGTGTGACATTAGACTTTAACACAACAATAGCTTCACGCGGAACCCTCCCTCTTTACTGATGACCTGTTCAAATGAAGCGTGCAGAAGCATAATGACACAACACACTGGAATGTTTCCATTGAAGAAAGTTGCAGATCTTGTATGTTCTAATGTCTTTTGGGAGGTTCTCCTCTGAATGAACAACAGGGAGATAAAACCAATGATAAAATGACAGCGCAGAACAAAAGCTTTGTAACACAGCTGACAGTTTTAAATGACAGTGAGTTCGGGTACATTCAGCATAGCCGATTCCTGCATAATGAAGTTACCCAATAAAACATACTGTGGCACTAAATCTGAGCTTTCATAAGAATTATTGTCAATACTGATGCTTGATATGTTGAGCACATCTCTTCATAATCTCTAGCCAACGTTTCCAAACATTTGCGTTACAGACCGTGTAACAGAGTTTTAAACGAATTATGTGCGCCTCACCTTGTGATTGGTGTGTGGTCTTGTGAGACGTTTCAGATGGGCGTTCAACCTCCACATTACGAGGTGACTTCTTTTTGGTGTCTTTAAAGAGACATCGTGTGTAATGAAGTAAAGCAACCATCAGTAGATGTGATTGCATGCCATGTTCAAGTGTATACAGAAATACTGATTATCAATTATAAATACATTACTTCAGAAACTACTGTAAACTCACCCATGCTGCCGTACTATCCCAGAATTCCCTGCGTTAGCATGTTGAAAAACACAACGGTGGCAACATTTTATCAAGCAGCCTCATCTTACAGCCAAGCAATTTAGTGCAAATGTGACACACGAATCACATTCGAACCCTACAAAGCGTTTCCACTTAAAACTCCCGTACAGTAACTGCTGATGATTTTAAAACTACAGTAAATTCACAGCACAATATTCCCGGTAATCGTTAGCGAGATGATTGAGAATCTAGTGCCAGTACTACAGGTTTTAAAAAAGCTCCACCTTTACCTGTGCCAAGACACACACGCGCACACACACACACACACATACACACACACGAGCACACATACACACACACATAGCATGTCCACACATGTCCAAACTTTTATGTTTAATGAAGGAAAGATAATAATACGGCGCTGAAACAACATGTGAGTAAACAATAACAAAACTTATTCGTTTGAGGGGTGAACCTAAGCTTTCAGCTAAGCTGTTTTGCATCACTCAAAAAATCCTTTAATTTGCCTTAGAAAGAATGAATGAATGAATGAATGAATGAATGAATTTCATAGTGTCATTCAAGGTCCAGTAAACATATATAAAATGATATATGAATAAAATGATTACACGAAACAGACACATCCTGTCAAACCTGAAACAGCAAATGACCAAAACCAAACGTGAGCGATAGATTTTTGTTATCCTCAATCAGAGCTTCAGGCTGACCTTGCAGTAGCATGTGGACATCATCAATGTCCAGCGGACGTGAGCCGCACTCAAGAGACGCGTCTCCAGATCTCCCCTCTGACGTCATGGTTCCCACGGCGACACGTCAGCTAGGAATGAACTGAAGCATTGCAGCGTCTGTGAGGGGGAATGATGATGTCACAGGTGTGCGTTTAAAAAAACCCAACGAAATAATATACAGTGTGATACAAATACAGTCACAGATTCATCATGCATCAGTTCACATGACTTACATTGCAAAAATTCCTCATCTGTCACAACTGCATCTTGAATTAGTGCAGTTAACTGCCGAATCCAATATGTCAAATGAGCAAATATTATATATTATTTTTCCTCTGTTAGAAAACCATTAAAACTTAAAGGACACCACGACAAGCCCATCAAACTGAACTCAGGTGATGCGAGTCCTTCTGTCTGTGCGTCACAAATAGCGTAACAGACAAAACATGACTTCTGTCTGACAAAATACAGCAGGAAACTAAAGAAACCTTAAACAGCATCAGTCGACACATCCCTGCAGGATCTATAGAAAGCTGACAAAACAGTGTGTCATAAACATATGAAATGTGTGTCATAAACAACTGACGCACACACTGCCGTGAAAGGTGCGCTCAACTCATAACAACACGAATATAGATAAACACATTAACAATAATGCCCTCTAGGGGCCGAACACTGCTACTGCAACTAATATTTAGCAATGAACATTTTCCATTTTTAAATATCTTTTAAAATATCACGTGTGTGTGGCACTATATATGATAACAAAAACACATCAGATCATGGCAAAAGTATTTCTTTAGAAAATACTTAGCTAACAATTTTAGGTTGTAAGAACCCTCAGCAACAATTTCCATTAAGCAACAAACAAGTTACAAATGTTGTTTTGAACGTTAAGGAACGTTCAAAATGTCCAGCTTTTGTAGATGTTGTATCAACGTTATTGCTTCTTTATAAGAAAGTTATTCACCGTGTTTTAACTCTGCAATGTTTTTAAAACGTTCCACTAACAACTTAAAAATAACGTTTTGTTATATATGACATATAACGTCTAAAAAAGCTCTACTAACGTCACTGCAAAAATGCCTTTGTTAACTTTGAGAGAACGTTGCCTGTTTGCTGGGTGGTCTGTGACTGTGTACGAGAAAAACGGAGAGAGAGATAAGGAATGAACAGGCATTTAACACTGTGTGGACACAGATCTATGACTCTTTGAAGCTGTTAAATCCAGTAACCAGTTAACCAGTTTAATAACTGATCACAGCTGCACAAAACAGTGACAAAATCTGTGCCTGAGCTAAACAGTACAAGAATACTGACAAACAAGTGTATGTTTCTGACACCGCATGAACATTTGGTAGAGATCAACAGAATATAGGTGACTTATAAGAGTTTCAATAACACACGTACAATGTGACACCCAAATCCAGAATGACATGAGAAATCAGCAGACACACAACCACATCTTAAATCAACTACACTGTAGGTGCTGGATTAAGATTACACTGTTCACCAAGGTCGAGCTAAAATGCAGGAATCTGTACGACAGAAATGTTCCACGCGGGTATTCCAGAATAACCCGCGTGACCTCTGACACCCGGAATGCGTGGAGCGCGAGAGGGGCGTCGCGCTCTCCAATGGCCCAAAATAGTTACAAATACCCGTTACAAATACCCTTCAATATAAGCTGTCAATATCAGCTATCAAAGACATGCCATGCAAAAGAACCGCAAATATGACGTTATTACGTTTTTGAAAGGCGAAAGTATTATTACAAACTTAATCTGCTAACTTAAACTTAAAAGTGGTTTTGCGTTTTAGTGTGTCGTATCAGAGAACAAACCACGTTAAAAAAGTTAGGAAGGCAAAGGACGCACACAGAACAAAAACAAACAACAACACATCAGTTTTTCACGTAAAAATAAATAGGCTGTTATTATGATTAGGCGCGTGTTGTGCGTTATTCAATGACCTTATAGTTTGCTGTCAAGGTGGGTAAGTTCAGAACAACGTCAAGTTCCACTTACGCGGTTGGAAACTCTCTCCAAATGTCCAGTTGCGCGTTCGGTTTTGAATGTCCTCCGTCGTCAACAACAATAACAACAAATCTAAATCGATATGGAGTTCGTCTCACTCAGTGAAGCGATGCGTGACGCGCGTATATTCCCTCCCGTGCCCAGCTGAGCTCACCGCGTGAATCGCCCGCACGCCGGAGGGCGAGAGAAACCCGACGCGCCCCGCGGGTCTCTAATTATAACGACCACTCAGAGGAGCGCGCTGATCGCACGATAAAACCTTTAGCCTGATTATAAACTGCGCCAAACCCTCAACATACACCTGACCACCGTGACAAGAGGTAGCGCTGGTCATTAATGTCGATCATATACAATTTGCAAGTACATTTAATTATTAATGGTCATTTAAAGAAGTGAATGCGTGAACTGTAAAGTGCTTCATCTTAAGATACTTTAAACATTTGTACTTCATAACTCTTGTTGTTACATACGGTGGTTATGATATCGTAGGCTTAAGACTACATGAAACACTTGTACTATTATATAAACATTTATATTAACTATCAGTTTCTTATATACTTTCATAAAACGATGGAAGTTTTAGGAATATGACGAATGAAACATTTGGGGAGTAAATCAGACGATGAAAAATACAGGCCCGTTTAGTTAATGTAAGCCTACATCAAAACTCATTTACTGGCGTTGAATAGTATATTTTATAGTGCAGTATATATAATGGTATATTTTCATAGCACTTTTATACTTGATAATATTCTAAAAGCAGTTTAAGAAGGTGATGCGTCCGTGCTCAACCTAAAGCGTTTTATTGGTGGTGCAGTGCGAGAATTCACCTTTGCAGCTCGTAAGCCGGGCTGTGCGGGCTGCACATCACCACTTATGCCTGCTGGGGGCGCTGTGAGACCTGGGAATCAAGACTCTTATTAAGTTAAATATACAATCAATACAAAACACACACAGAGACAGAGAGAGAGACAGAGAAAGAGAGAGAGAGCAGAAATGCTCCAGAAATGTGATCAATTTTCAATAAACATGATAATAGCTCAATACAAAAGTTGGAACTATTTAGCAGAGCATTACAACTTTCTCAAATAACTAATGGATCAACTTAACTCCAGCCAAATGACATAATGGCAACAAAAATAGACAAACAGATTGTGTTTAATACATCCAGAAACAGCCAAAAAGCATCCAAAAAATATAAATATTTCAGTTGATTGTCATTCATTCACATTGTTGTTGTTGGTGGGATTCAGAACAACGCCTGAAAGCACTTTTAGAACAGAACTCAATTTAATAATCACAAATAATCACTTTCTGAAGGAGAAGAAAATGGAAGATCTTTTCCTTTAGTGCTCTTAAACTCCAGAGAGGTGAGACCTCCTGGGCTGATGGCTGGAAATTAAAGAAAAAAACAGCAACAGAAAGGAGAGA
Organism: Botia kubotai; assembly: GCA_036877585.1. Lineage (NCBI taxonomy): Eukaryota > Metazoa > Chordata > Actinopteri > Cypriniformes > Botiidae > Botia > Botia kubotai. Next base: position 6,538 of record JAZGTI010000989.1, on the reverse strand, counting down.
GAGGATAGTGGTCCAGAAATGTGTTCAGCTTTATTTATTTATTTATTTGCTTTTCGAAGTTTTACAGTATATACTTTTAAACGATGGTTTTTGTATTATTTTTATTGTAAATGTTTTAAATCATATTTCATTATAATAATCATATCATCTTATTATTACTCACTGTTCCTGTTTATTCAGTACAAATCTTTCAGGTATATTTAAATCCAGTTTAAAACAGCGTGTTTGGTTTATATAAACATTTGGTTGATGATTTGACTTGACAAATGTTTTTAAATAAAGATACTATGTAATCGATTACAAAGCTTGGAAAGTGTTTTTAGACACAGGTCTAATGCATGACATTGATTGGCTAATCCCCCTCTTCTCACCTGCCAATCACTGCAGAAGCCTGTTCTGGACCCGCCCTTCATCGAGTCACACCAGCGTGTGTGCACCTATAACAACACCAGACTGGTGACGGTACAGCTGCTGAGCTGCTCTGTGCAGATGGACCCCTCCTACACGTATGCAGTGGCCCTTCACTGTGACTGCGGGGTGGGTGTCATCAGCACCCCTGAATGCATCTTTCTCTCTCTCTAAAGTTCCCATTTATTTCTGTTTGTCTGAAACACTGATACGATTTAAAAGGGTATGACACCGGTCACTGCGCGTGCACTGCCAGGAATAAAATATTAGCCTGATATAAACACAATAAAAGTCTTTGTGATATCTATCCTCCTAAACTAAACTGCAAAACAAAACACCTGCGGTCGTCTGTCCAGACCTGAAAAACACAACGTGAATTTTGTAGCTGTATGCCAGAGGAAAAGTTCATTGCTCAAATGTTGCTCATTTAGAGCTCAGACACTCAATAGAGTTCCGAGTATCAACTCCGTCTCACGTTTCTTCGTAAATTCCTTATAGGCGAAATCATAATAGACATGATGTAATAAACAATGTAGCTCAGAACATGATGACAGATTTTAAATTAAAATCTCAGTCTTTTGACTGAGGACCACAGAGCCGCATGCTGATTGAATTTCTTATAGAAATAATTCCATATAAGCAATATTAAAGCATCCAGTGGGTGACAGGTAACAGAAGCATCGTGGAGATCGTAGAGAGGAGTCTGATGGCTGTGCACACAGAGAACAGAGAGTACTGTCAGTGTCGTGTACATCATGAACTGGGCCGGTTAAAACTTTCTCCTTTTTATATTTACTCAATTTAATTTTAACAGTCGACCAGCCCAGATTTTCCTGCTCATTTACTTTTTATAGACAGATCACGAATACAATACGGGAATATGTCATTTCTAATCAGCCGTGGCCTGTAGAACTGAAAGCTAATTTCTCAGAACCATCATTGTGATCACATGCGCCAGCAGCGCTCTGCGCACGATGCATTATTTAAAATCGCCCTAATGCGAAAATGATGGAAACAACATTTCCGGTCCTGGCCTGGCATCATAACGGGAAACAAACGCTGGGGATGATTTCCTTCCACGTTATCACCCCGAAATTTAACAGACTTCTAGAAGACATTGTGCTCCCCATAATGACCCAAAAGTAAGTTACAAAATGGATAGCTCCCATCCTGGATGTTCATTGGTCAATACGAAATTCCAGCTTTGCAAAAATGTGTGATATATTAACAGCAAATACTTGAAACGGCTGTTTAACTGTATACATCACCACACATGCACAGCATTCATTAAATCATGCAGACAATCCATGTTGTGTTTCATTTAAGTTTCAACTTTGTCTCAGATGTTTTTCCTAAAATTGATTAGAAGTAAAAATAGAAACACATGAGACAATTGTTAAAAAGCATGACTCAAATTCATGTTTAAGTTCATACTGAAATCTTCAATGATGTTCACTTTTGATTGCAGACTTAAATCTGAGCTCAGTTTGAGACACTGTTGAGATCTCGTCTGAAACTCTCATGGACATTTGTGAGACACACGAGAATTAAACCTTCCCATTGGTTCTCCATTTAATCTCATCGCTGTCGAGGAGAAATAACGGAGATGTTAAAGAGATCTCGTCTGTGACATTTCTGCCCTCTGGGTGTGGCCATAGTAACAGTGACCTCTGACCTCAACACATAAATTTGACAGGCGTCATCCTCTGACAATCTCAGTGTTATTGTAACTATTGCTGTTATTCAGTTTTCTTATCGGTTACTATTTTTACGTTAGATTAACATTGATTGTGGCGGTTTTGTTGCTATGGTAATGTTGCCAATGCGCACTGTTCTCCACCATTCTCAGACACGTCGACCCCCGTATGCTGTCTTTGTCCCCGATTAATTACCAAAATTACCCCTCTGTCAGATCACGTCTATTCAATTAACTGTCAGATAAACAAGCTCTAAATCTGGTCCAGCTCATGATTAAGACAAGCTCGTTCAAAAGACGCTGGAGCTGTCAGGTACAGATTCAACTTCTAAAAACCAGCAAGAGAGAAAATTACCGGCTTGTGCGCGTGTGCAATCGTCTTACACAACATCGCTTTCTCGCCCTCTTGCTTTTTATAGTGTTCATGTTTTTTCATCCTACGAAATATTGCTATTTTACATGCTTGCGTATCTATTTATCATCATAATTTAAAACATTTAAGGTGACCGACTCTCAGCACTGGGTAAATGAACAAAATGACGTCATACAGTTCACTTAGAGAGTCTGAACTCTCTCTCTTGGACTCGGCCTCGGCACTGCGGCCAGACTAAAGTGATTTCATGATGATACTGGGACGCTGTCTTAGAGTGACACTCCCATCAGAATGCAGTCTGTGCTTCAAAGTGACAATATAAGGAAGGTTACAATGGCAGGATGGACAAAGAGAGCTTTTACCAGACAGAAGATGATATAGAGACTGACAGAGAGAAAGGAAGAGATCAAATGAAAGTGAGCTTCAGAGAGAACCGTGAGGGAAGGATCAGGGTTCGAAAAACAGGCCAGTAAAATCACAGTAATATCTAGTGTGCTACAGCTACTTTGAGCTATTAATAAAAGTCAGTCCAGACTAAACACTGGTGGGTTTAGTCAAGCTTGAAATGAAGACAGAAGCCTTTCAGGAGCAAATGTACCTGACGACCTTCTGTAGCTTATAAAACGACAGCATCAGCCCAGCAGGGTGTTTATACTAAAACACATTTACTATACTGACCCTCTAAAACTGACCCTAACCTAACAATGTAAACAGACCGGCTGATATCAATACATTTAAAGCACAGATTTTTTTTTAACACTTTGCCTTTAAAACACTGTTGACCACTTTTTGTTCATGTTACGCTATATTTGTGGGGATACTGTATCTAAAGAAATCTGACACTTTGTCAAATAAGATGTGTTTCTGAAACTACATCTTTTGTTGCTCCTAACTCTGACACCTTAAATTAGAGGAAATAACAGTTGGTATATAAGAATGATACACAAGCTCCTAATCCAGTTCTAAACCTGACCCTGATGCTAAACATAATCCTACAACCTGATTGGTTGACAGAAACGTTGTTCCAGGACCACTGATGATCTGTGTCATATATGGTGAAACACTCTCATCACTATACCCGCCTCAGTAAACACACACACACACAAACGTGGTAAATACACTCTGACATGTTACACCACTTATGTGTGAACGAGTTAAAGTCCAAAATAAAGTGACAGCTGGCAAAAAGGCCAATTATAAAAAGAACTGAGTGTGTGAACTTATACAACACTGATGAAGAGGGAATGAAGAGAAAAAGGGAACACAGAGAGAGAAATATATTGTAATAATCTTACGGGCTACAGCTGCAGCACAGTGAGCTTCATCTGTCTTTATTTTACAACGAACAACATAAAAACCGGCAGTTCCGCAGTATTAAAAATCTGCCGTTTCACCTCTGCTGCCTCGTGACAGTAAGGAGAGCAGAGGAAATCTGTGCTGACTTAAGAACAGTGACCCGCGCGGCTGACACAGCCCTCCATTCTGTCCAAAACAAAAGACGCATTTTTCAGTGTCAACAGGAGCTCCGAGGACCGCAGGACAACCTGCTGAAGAATTTTAGATACAAGATTTTAAATGGTTGAATTGTTCTGTCACTTGTGTGCAAAAAGGGATTTGAATAGATTTGGTAGAGGTGACCCAGTCGTGTGGAAATAACAGAAGATGACGGCTAGACACAAAAAAAGTACAAAAGTGTTAAAGTTAGCCAAACCTTTTTCTGATCCTCTTTGTAGCGCCTGTCACTCTGCATATCCTTCTAAAGTATCTCTGTGTTACAAAAGAACAGCTGAAGTTAATCTGTGACAAGAGAACTGTGACAATAAAACACGGAGCGATAAACACACAAATCCTCGGTTCACCTGCACAATCATTCGACATAATCTTAAGTGATATTTACCATTTTTTATTAAGGTTGCATATGATAGTCATTCAAAATCAAAGAGAGGCTACAGTGAAGTGGCGAAGCTGCTGCAGGTCGAAAAATACAAACCCTCAAAAAACATTTGTGAGCGGAAGATAAATGAAAAGAATAAAACAGCACATGACAAAATCCTAATATGACAGAAACCTCTGAAATGAGCGACTGACATGATGTCATGACAGTTCAAATGTAGCGACATTTGTATGTATGACATTAATTATGGGGTCTATAAAATGGTTCATCAGAACATAGAAAAAGACAGAAAATGAGAGGGTGTTCTTTTACATTTTGGGTCTGTTGGTTGTCTGTTGGTCTATAGATCTATAGAATGTGGTCTACAGAATATTATCAAGCACAATATAAAAATGTTGATTTTTTCTCCCTGTATTACGCTGCCGGCAGAACAGGAGGAAAGAATAAATAAATCATTTCCTTAAATAATTTGGTACTGATGAAGTTCAGGGCCAAGTTTTATCTTCAGGTCAGTTAAGGCGAGTTCTTGAGTGCACTTAAACTCATTCATGCTTACTGTACATAAATGATACGGACACGACACATTGTCTCTCAGTGGTTTGTCATGCTACACTTCATCTAAATCCTGAATGTACTTCACTGTGACATTTTACCTTATCATGACAACGAACATGTGCTTTCATGTGCACACTGAAAACAAGCATTCTGTGAGAATAAACTGATCTGCATGCAGTTCACTGCATATTATACAAGCACTGAAATATCAAGTACATTTTACAGATATAATCAGGGTTTTATATTTTTGGCAAGCCAGAACCCAGCTGGACATGCAACATATATACAACCACGCCCACAGAAAAATAGCTTCAAATCGCTGCCTGAAAATTTCCATAGTTCCTGCCTGAGTTCAGTGTGCAAAAGGTCTAAAACTGCTTTCCTGCGTAGCAGCAGACGAGATCATCCAATTCTGATGTTCAGCTACAAGCTTCAACCTTTAACCTCAGAAGCTATTTAGTTCCAGAAACCAACCCAAGCTCTCCTAGAGAGGTTCCACTATAAGCTTTAGCTGTGGGTGTAGATGTTCCACATTTGGATGCTCCATAAACATCCCAGAAACGCTACAAATGCTTTATCTTGAATGCTTACGAATACAAAGTCTCCTACCCCACCTCGTTTTCAGAGTCAGGGGAACTGAGCTTCAATATGTGTGTTTTTGAGGTGGGATCTTGGCTGGATGGAGTCGTTGACTGTTCTAAAAGCAACCTGAGAATCTGTCCGACCCTCTCCTCCAAAGCTGTCATCTTTCCGTTCAGAGCCTGGATTTCGGCCCGCAGCTCCAGCCTGGCCTCCTGCAGCGAGGCCTGGAAGGAGATCTCACTGCTGGGGAAGAAGTCTCGAGCAGGTCCTTCTTCTCCACTATCTCCAGGTATGGGGCTCTGTGGTTCAGAAACCCGATCTAGTCTCTGGTCACTGTAGGTCAGGCCACTATCCCAAGAGTCTGTTTTGCGAAGGGAATTTTTACGGGATCCCCCAACTTCATCTGTGTTTTCTATCTGAACTTTGACCTCTGGGGAAAGGTGTTCCATGGACACGGCTTTGGCTGCATTGTTGAGTCCCTCTTTCCTTTCTTCCTCTGGCGGAGAACCTGGGCCACCCATAGTGTTTTTAAGTCTCATCCAGCCACGGGCAGTTCCTGCAGGTTTGGCCCGTGTTGTGTTATTCACTTTTAGCCTGTTTACAACCTGGTCGCCACTGGCAACAGCAGGTTTGAGTTCCATGATGTCACGATTGTTCTGCTTGATGGAGTCACCCGGTTTCGGGTAGGCCAGACAGTTCTGGATGGGTGTGATCTGAGAGATGGTGACCACACTGCTGGTGGATCCGTTCTGAACAGCGTGCAGCGAGTTCTGCATGAGGGAGCCATGAGGTTTCTGTAGGGGTGGACGTGTGGGCTGCTGGACACCGTGCGCATGTAGGTGTTGATTTTTCTCCAGGTCCATCTGGGCAGAAGCCCCCTGGTTACGAAGCTCTTTCTGCTGCTTAAACTTCTGGAAAAGCTTTCGGACCGGGTGGTCCACAGGAATGGTGAGCGGAACCTCATTCTTTGAGCGCTGTCTCTCCTCTTCCTCCTTCTTAACGTCAATGATTTTACGGAATATAAACTAGA
>JAZGTI010000988.1:19587-50311 GCA_036877585.1 Botia kubotai | reverse complement strand
TGTTTTATTGTCTGGATCTTGTCTGATTCAGCAATTATGGATAATTCAATAAATACCACCAGCTAAAAAGTAATTAGTACTCTGAGTAGTTTTTATGAGAGTAATTTGTACTTTTACTTAAGTACTTTTTAACACCAGTACTTTTACTTGTAATTGAGTATAATTTCAGCAACAAGCCACTGATCTTCAGACCCACGCTCGCTCACATAGTAACAGTACTTGTAATTGAGTATAAATTTTCAGTACTCTTTCCACCACTGCTATAGGCCATAATAAGATGCTTGCACAAACAACTCATGGGGTCATTTTTTGTAGAGACTGGCTCTTTTGATAAGGACCTTTAGGTTAAATATGTTATTTTGTACCTCCCTTTTGTTTTAAAACTTCTATATACATAAACTATCATGGTCTTCAGTGCAATCATGGGTAGCTAACTGCCACCATTTTCAAAAAATGTATAAGTGTACACTAAATTAATTTCAGCTGAATACCCTTCAAATTAAAATGCATTGATTACTGAGCTTTAAAAATGATGACCAGCGGTGGCATCTAGAATAATTAAACCGTAAAACAGATGCAGCAAGAGTAGCGAACATCCATAATGTTTTTATTCAACTTACATTCTCCCACCTACATCATGACATTGTGTGATATCACTACAGCAGTTCTGAATTTCTATTTCAAAATAGTAATCACAATGCAATGTTACTCATGAACACAACACCAGCTTTGGTTATAAACTTAAATTGTGTTTTAATTTGTTTAGCAGCCGGACAGAAACTATCACAGAATAGAATTTTTGATTATTCAGTGTGTTTTTTATCAAAACATAATTTTAGCTATGCTATAATATTATTTGTATAATAACCTAAATTAGCTATGCCAAAATATATAATATGGCATAGATATCATTAACAGAAATATTTAATATGCTAGTAATACACCCCTGCTTTTCCATATGATATTGGTTTGAGTGCTTTCAAAGTGACTTGAATTAAAAAAAATAAGGTCTGATGTGACATAGTGACTTGAATGTAGCTTATTCTGAACACATCATGAGGCTGTGGTTGACATGGTTTCTTGCTGTTTAGGAGCAACTTAATTAGACATCTGGTATTGGTGATGGGGTTTTCCTGTTCAGACTAGATTGCTGAGGAACCGAGGAACCTTCTGTTCTTTATACATGAATACCCCCAATGCACAAGCAGTCATGAAGAACAAGCCACTGATCTTCAGACCCACGCTCACATAGTTCCTCTGTAATAATAGGGTTGCAGCCGTGGGCAGAGGTGTAGTGTGTGTGTTTCAAAGGGTTCAAAGGGAGTGTGGTGGTAACCTTCCTCTCTCTTAGCTGGAATGTCAGTGTCAGGTTTCTGGATCCGGGCTCAGATGTATCTCTGCCACAGTTGTGACCAAAAAATTGAACTCATGATAAACTGAAAAATTAGCTTATAGAACAGAACTTTCCACAACTTCCCCTATGATATATAATACTTTCACTATGATATATAATGCTATAGAATGGCGGTTAACTCTTTTTAGTTAGAAATGAACAAACGTGAACAAAAATGAACAAAAAACAGTTATTGAGCAAGTACATAACAGATCAGGGTTCAAAACGGTCTCCTTACCTACCCCGATTCACAACGGTAAGTTTATATTAATGATTTATAATATGAGCAGCTGGATCTGATTTTGCGTGAAATATAAGTCAGACTTGTGGTTACGTCTTGTATGTAAACAGATCAGTGAACAGTCAACAGAAGATCCAGCTTCTTTAAATGCACATTTGAGGGCTGGAATAATGGAGCACTTGTAGCTTGTTTTTACAGCAGTTGTTTAGAATTTGAACTTGTCATCCACATTTAGAAAATAACTCCCCAGACAACTTGCAATTTCATATTTCGAACAAAGATAGCGATAGAGAGGCAAAAGTTTTTACTCAATTACGCAAATTGCTCAATTATTCAGTAAAGGTAGTTAGTCGGAATCGGGTCAGCCCTAAATTTAAGTGTATGCTCTGTGATCAGGTAGGCAGAATTGCATGTGGCTGCATCACGTTTGAAATGTAAAAGATAATAACTGCTGATCCGTCTCGGACAACGTTAAAGCGACAAAAGCACAGTTAAGCATATTGCTGCTTCTCTTAACTTAATGGTTAAGTGAACATGTAATGCTCATTATCTGCCAATGCATTAGCTGCCAAAACCATAGCTGTCTCCCTTTAGTTTTTGATGACATCACTATGAGATGAAAATCATGATGTCATACTGCACCAAATCAATGCTGAATTTACCCGGTAGAAAGCTGTACTATATGTTACTAAGCCTTAAGGTGTATTACATCCTGCACAATACCTAAACATTCAGATTTTTAAACATCTGATTTTTTAAAACATTTTAAGCATCTGAAATCTAATTAACTTCTGTAGTTATGTAATTTGACAGGATATTACATCAGAAAAAAAGTGGGAAAACTAAGAGTAAGGCTTCAGTAATGTCAGAAAAAATGTACTAAGTAAGGGATGGCTATTTTGTTTGATGCCATATTAACTAAACAGTAAGGTTAAATGTTTGAATTTAAAAATGCCTCTGTGTCAAGGGATTAGTAAAACAAGGTTAGTTTTAACTTCATATAGTTTCCAATATAATCAAAATATATAATTTAATAAACCAATCACAATTGTTGTCTCAGAAAGTGTGCAAAGGTAACATTAAAGTCATTTTATGTGATTTTACTCCCAAGGACTCTACTTTGATGTTGTATATCAAAGCTTATAGCTCTGCTAAAAGCTCAACCAGGACAAGCACAATAATACCATTCAAGAGAGACTCAAAACATTTTGTTCATCATAACACATTCAATTGTGTGCTCATACTTAAAATGTGTTTTTGTAATTTACTGTGGTCTAGCTTCAGCATCAGGTTTGTTGATGCTATGGGTCTCAAGCACATGTTGCCTGCATGTGAGAACATGTAAAATCAAGCTCTCAAAAGGTACTGACTCTCATTACTGACTGCTTTGCTCCAATCTGGCTCTATTTAATGATGATGGGAGCCAAGCATCTGCACCTTGTTGTTCGGGATGGCAGCATGGCATTTGCAATCATGGGCAGCACAGTTTGAATGAGTGGATGCAGGGCTTAAGCTATGCCCCCATCTCTAGCCATCTCCTCTGATTCAAAGGATCCTGTTGATGTTTTAGAGGCATATTCTGCCATCTTCTCTGGGCCCAACTATGATCCAATGCTGTCTGCATTGAAGGCTGCAGACATTTCTGTGAGTGCTGAGGCACAGCACTCGCAAAGTGGGGCATCAGGCTCTCACTCACTCAGCTAATGTCGCTGCTTGAGCTCCCCCACAAAGGGATAGGGTAGCCACGCAGCAGGCGCAAATACCTAACATGAAATTCAACCTAAGAGCCATTATTTCCGGCTTTCAGGAAATAATGGTGGCTAAAAAGTCCACAACGTCTGGGGGCCAGTCCCTTCTGACTCCTTCACAAAGGAGGTTCGTGTGTAACATCATCTTGCGTTAACCCACCCTCAGGTGCCTCCGTCTTCACTTATTACTGTTGCTGCTGCCAGTGTGTTGCCACATGCTAAACATGGTTCCTCTGCTGTACTTGCAGAGAGGATGCTTCCTCATTCAAAGTATTTGGCAGTGTGGCAACCAAAAACAAATGTCTCCCAATGGATTCCGAATACTGTAGAGAAAGCTACAGGATTTAGCTCATCTTTCTGATTTAGCCACTTGTTTTTTTGGCATTCTCCACACTGTGGTACACAAAGAGCAGGAGTATGTTATAACACAAGAATTTCAATCTCCTCTGGACAAAGGGGCCAGAATGCATCCCCCCTTCCAAAAGCGAGTCAGGCTTCTAAAGCCTGTACTTCCTGATCCATAAGACTTACAGGTTCAAGCTGTTAACACTCAACTCATTTTGTCCCAGATCCAAGATTGGTTCATCACAATTGATCTGAAGAATGCTTATTTACACATCAAGATTTTGTCAGAACACAGGAAGTTCTCAGATTTGCTTTCTGGGGGGGAAGCATATCAGTATCAGGATCTTCCATTCGGCCCAGCTTTATCTTCCTGCACCTTCGTGAAATGCATTAATGCAGATTTGGCTCCCTTGTGATTCCAAGGAAACCTTGTACTAAACTACACTGATGTCTGGCTGATATTGGCCCAGCTGGAAGAGCTGGCAACTCGACATCAAAATGTTGTGCTGGCCCACATGAGGTGCTTAGGTTTAAGATTTAACCTCAAGAAAAGTGTGCTGACTCTCTCACAGAGGACCACCTTTCTTGAGGTAGTATGGGATTCTACCATGTGAAAAAACCCAGTTTCTCACTTTGGGTCCCACTTTGGGGGCATGCTGTTATTGCAAATCTCTCACGATGAACGCTTCCCTCAGAGACTGTGGAGCAGTTTTTAATGGCTGCCCAGCCATGGTAATTGTAAGGACCCTCATCTGTCTTGGCACATTAACTACCTAGAGATGAGGGCTGTGTTCCTAGGCATAAAAAACCCATATCTTAGGAAGGAACTACCACCATGAGTAAATTTGCACAGACAACACTACTGTGGTGGCCTACATCAATCGTCTTCCCTCCACCCACACTGGGGCTGGCATCTTGTCAAGATGCCGGCTCCGTCCACAAGTGGTAAAGTCCACATGGAAGAGCGGAACTGGATCTGGTATGAGGAGTCAACCCACTGTCCCCTCTGGTTCACCCTCACTCGTCCAGCTCAGTTAGGGCTGTATGCCATAGTACAGCCAAGGCTCCATCTTTACACATTTCCCTTAATAGCTCTGCTGTCAACAATCCTATCCAGAGTTTGCCAACATCGGGTTTGCCTTTTGCTAGTAGCTTCGTTCTGGCCCGCCTGATCCTGGTTCTTGGATTTAATGCCTCTCCTAAAAGATCCCCTCTTCTAGTAAGCTGCATGGCCTGATGTGGCAGTTGTTTGTGTCTAGATGTCACATCCACCAGGTGTCACCAGTTTCTTTAAGAGTGTTTCTCTGCAGGTTTGATGCCTGCTATTCTTAAGATATATGTGGCTGCCATCTCTGCCAGCCATGTAGCCATCAATGCTGCCTAAGTAGGGAGGCACCCCTTGGTGCCTCGATTCCCACAAGATTGTCAGATGGCGCAAACCTGTCAGGTGTGAGTGCTTTCCTGGGATCCTTCTGTTGTCCTGAAAGGCTTATCAGAAGCTCTGTTTGAGACCTTACGGTCAGCCCCAGATATCTGTGGGCCCTGTTGGTTGCTTTCGTTTTTGCCCCTGGCATGGTTAGAGTTATATTGCACCCTAGACAGAATTATATTCCTAAAGTGCCTTTTTTGCCAGTCATCCGGTCATACTTCAGGCCTTTTTTCCTCCGCCGCATGGCACCTTAAAGGCTTTGCCTACTGTTTGCTGTTAGGGCTTTGAGGATTTATGTCCACTTTTATCCTCTATGAGTGAGGCATTGCTAAAATAGTGTTTTGGAGGTTAAGCTACAAGAACCCATTCTAACAACTGCAAATCCAGAACACAGTTATCTACATCTCAACACCTAAACTCAACATTAAGGCAAAGAATGTTCTTAGAACGTTGGCTACCACTATCGTAAAATTCTCCCAAAGTTAACAAAATTGTTTTTGCAGTAGCATTAGTAGAATGTTTTTAAGCATTATATATCATATAACGTGTCTAAAAGTTACTCTTAAAAATGATATTCTTATGTTGTTAATGTAACATTTTAAAATGAAAAAAGTTATGAAGTAATGAATGAATGTTCATATAACCAAGCAATAACATTAATATAATCTAAAAAAAATGACGTTTTGAATGTTCTTAGAACAAAAACATTTTTTTCTGTTTTTATGATTTAAATGTTAGGGAAACATTCTTACAACCTAAAATTGTGAGCTCGGTGGATGACACAGTACATGCCACGGATACAGACAAAAAAATGTAAGGTCAAGACGTGAAGGTCAAGGGGGCAAGCAAGACAGTGACAAAATAAAACTGCATCAGCAAGTGACTCGTCTCTAGTTAATAATGTTAAGCAAATGTCAGGTTGGCCCCAGCTTGCAGAATGACAAATAGGAAGGTCAAAGTAAGGGTAACAAGGTGTAATTCACCAACCAAAATGGAGCCAGCTGTCACACTTCATAAGGGGTTGCACACCTGTCTATTGCCGCATCACTGAAAACGCCAGACTTCAGTACAGCATCTATTCATGTGTTGCTAAACACAAATTTTTTGAGTCCAAAATTGTATATTTTTGAAACTGACTAGTTGATGGATTGGCTAAATGTCTGGTCAACTATTCAGCTATTTTGGAAGCCTTGTATAATTAGGCTGGTGTCAGGCTCACCTAACCCTGATGGGATACATTTATTTATAGGGTCATTTATCTAGGGCACGTTTTTGGATTCAATTTCCTTTTCTAATGTGTTTTGTAATTTCAAAATGTTGTGCTGTACAAACTATCTAAGAGCTAAAATGCAGGACACTGTCAGTGAACTAATTAAAGTACCAAAACTAAAAAAATGTACAAAAAAACTACATAAACCAGTTCACCATTCATTGGCAAAAGTATCATGCTTCGTACGCTGCACACTTTTCTGTGTAAAAGACCGACATCACCCTCCAAGGTCATCCATTCAAGAGAATGTTTCCCTTTGGAAGAGGAGAAAAGTGGCCTGGCCTTATTTATAATCTGTCCTTAGAGGAAATTCTTTCTTTTAAGAACGGCTGCTGGAATGAGGGCAGCAGTACTGTCCTTATTACAGGAGATTGTACTCCTTCTAAGCAATTCCTGCTGGGACCCCAGATTAAATAGGATATATCAGAGGGGAATGAGAACATGCACTGGCAGACTAGATTAGTGTGCTGATCAAGGGTACAGGAAGAGAGTAAAGCCTAGCTAGGGTGGTACAGTGTTTAACTAACCGTGTGAAAAAGTCTTTGCCAACGCTCCGTCCTTCAATGCAATTTCATGCCTGGGCTTGCTCAGGTGAAATGGTGCATCAGATAAGTGTAGTTGGCGGGAGTCATAGCCCACTGACGCTAATTGTGAAAGCTGCGGTCGTGTTGTGTTTGTTGCTTGGCCTGTGATGTTTTGCCAGCTCACTTTGACCTTCATTGCCTCTTACAGTTTAAACATGGCATTGAATTACATTTGAGTGCCTCACCCAGAAGAAAACTGTATTACTCAGAGGTTGCTCTTTCAAAGCTCAGGAGGCTTAATGGTGGGATTTGTTGTTTCATTTAAGAAATAACTACTGTCTTGGAAAAGTTCTTACAATTTCATAGTGAAGTTAATGTGAATAACATTGATTAGATATTTGTTTGAGTTCATTGAAATATCTAACATTTAGTATCTCAGCATTTTTTAAAACATTGATGAGATCTCTTCTAAAACTCTAGTGGAGTCATATGATATTAGTAGGAACTAATTCTCTCAGCAGAAATATCTAAAAAAAATGTGGTACCAGTGTTTGCTGTCCATTTAGTTTTATTGCTGTCGAGGTGAAACAATAAACATGTTTAAAAAAATTAAATTCATTAACATCTAATTTCCTCTGGCCAGTCTCAAAATATGTAGTCATTCTGTTTATTTTTTATTTGATGTAAAAATCATTAGGCTATTAGCTGCTTTTATCATTTTCTCCTCAGGCGCTAAATGAAAAAATGCTATTAAACGAAAGGTTAAAAAGTCTCACATTTGTGCCTTTAATACACCTCAGCTGCACGGGACTCAGAAGATATTTTAGCCATCATTTGATTATGAGTTAGTCTGGAGACATCAAGATGTGCAAAACAAGAGTGGTGAGATTAGCGAGACAGGCTAAGTGTTGGTTTCTTTTAAACAGGCTAATTTAGGTAAGGATGTGCACTGCGCTGATGTGAGATAGGCCATCGGACTGAAAAAGAAATGAGAACAGAGGCTGGTATGGGGGAGGACAGTCATGCTTAGGGAACAGATACTTCTGGCTGGCTTGCAGCTGGTGCAGGGCCAGCATGCTGAAACTATTAGCATACAATAGATCTTTTACATTGTCATACCTCAACACCTCTATGGCAAATTGTTTACTGTGGTTGCAGCTATGACAGAAACATCTTTCTAACGGTCTGTACACATGGACTTAGTCAGCCATTCGTCCTTATTGTATAGTGTAAAAATAAGACACCTTTCTACTATCCTTGAAATATTTTGTTCTTATTAATTCGTTCTACTTGTGCATTGAGCTGCAGTAGTACAGTACAGTAGTACTAAGTAGTACTTAGTACTAAGTACTAAGTAGTAAGTTTTTTTTTTCTTTTTGGGAGGTCACCAGGCTCCTTAATATCTTGCTCAGCTCCCATTTGCCAGGAACTCTCTCTGTAAGAGTGGCCAACACCCACAACTTTAAGAAAAGTGGGCGCTCTAGAAGCTCAATAATATCCACACAGAGTGTACTAAGATTGTGGATCTGGGCATCTCATGTCTTCTCACAGGCAAGAGACAACCATTAACCCACATTTAACATTGATTTTAGCATGAGTGACGTTTTATGCTAATCTAAGCATAGATTAAAGGGAAAGTATTGATTTTTGTGAGAGACATCTGGATAAGGTTTCTGAAGAAAGTTACACATTAGTTTTTGGTCTATGTTCACTATTTGGGTGTCTCAACCTGCTGGAAAATCCAGCTAAAACTATTTTCTGATGGTAAAGGGTTTTAACATTGGGATCTAGCTGGTTAAAACTGTCTAATTGTAGTCATTAGCTAACATAAATTGGTTTAAACAGTTGAATATATAGACTACTAGCTGGTGGTGAGATCCACTTTGTTAGGGCTTGAATTATTTTAACATCTTGTTTATTTTAAGCTTGTAGGGTCTGTTTATTTCACAATTCTTTCAACCCTTATTCTCACCCTCAAACAGTTTAAAATGGTTTGTTTAGGTAATGTGGGCCAAGTTTCGGTTGGTGATGGTACACGTCGAGGGTCGAAAAATCAGCTCACAGTGAAAAAACTATTTGCATACATGTAGGCCAATTTAAAAAGCTTTGAAATATCTCAACTACCCTTGTTTTACTGTAATGATTTGCAAGTCTTATTTGCAGAGAACAATTGTACATTGTGTTCCGTTAGGACATAAGACCCATAGCACAACTTAAAATGGAGTAATACATCAATTGTATAAAAGAGAAAAACGACATAATAGCTTATGATAGTACTAAATTGTCATTGCTAGATGGTGGTGACTATCCAGACACAGAGAGCCTAAGCATATTAACAAGACTAGATGTGACCATTTGTCTTCATTATCACGTCACACTTGGGGTGTCAACACAAGACACTCCAACAGAGCAGAGCACCAGCCTGCTCCTAAACATGTTCTTAACACTCACACCAAACACATAGTTTGCAGAGAAGGCAAGATTATGTTGTCCTACTAGCTGATGGATCTATCAATCTAGTGCTGTGGCGCTTGCTCAGGCATCTATTGAAGACCAGTTTATGTGGATTGTCATTTTGTTTTGTTTCTCCTTATGAAAGATGAAGGTTTTTTTAGTACTTTTATTTTATAGTGTAGCTTAGGGGCTGTGGTTGAATGTGCAATATGGTTGTATTTATAAAAATTTATAATTATTTATGAGTTGCATTTATTAAAAAAACATTAGCCACCATTGTCTCATGTTTGCCGTATGTCCATGATATCACAAAGCTGCGGGTTTAAAATATAATCACATCAATGCATTTAACAGATTAAACAGCATATGTATTGGAGACACATTTTATTTAGGGCACATATGTGAGCGTCTTTTCACTAAAGGTGATGCGACTGGTTTGCGATGCAAGCAAATGCTCTGGAATGCTTTTAGTCATGCTGCTAGGAGGAGAGTGATTTGTAATTAAAATCTTATAGTAAATAATATACTACTTTTTCTACCCAGCAACAAAATAATTTTACAAAGTAGCAAATTTAGTTTGACCTCTCTGCTGTTGCCTGGGAGACACATTCTAGTTAATAAAGCCACAAGACAGCCAACCAGCATCAGCAGCAGGTTCAAGGGGAAAAAAACTGTCTGAGAAATCTTTATTTCTTTTCCAAAGGGAATGGATATGATTACCATTTGAAAGAATGTCACAGTGCTTGCGTGTGTTAGCATGTTAATGTAGAGAATGTGCAGCGTGTTTGTATGTAGTTAATGTAACAAAAAAAAGCCCACACTCACCCTCTGTCGGCGAGGTTGTTAGCCTCTGGCACAGTCCTTCAATGCCTCCATAGTCCTCCTGAATTTTGACCACTGCCTCTGTTCCTCTGAGCTCCATGAGGGAACGGAGCTCCATGAGCGAGCAGCCAAATCCCCCTGCATGGTTGCTGTCATTTCTTTGGTTCTTGGTGTAAAAACCACTATTCGTCATGTCCCCCATGGTGGCTGAGTATTGCTCAGTAGCTTTTCTTTAAAGCTGATTAAAACTGAGATTAGAAAAATGCAGAAAACGCAGAGGCAGAGGAGTCCCTGGCGTGGCTGGAGAACAGGTATCTAAAAAAAATTGAGCAATGCAGGAGAGAAAATAAGGTAAAAGAGGATGAAGAAAAAACAGATCCAGTCCGCTGTCTGTGATCGAAGAGAGGCTTCCTTAGTGTTGTACGAGCGAGGATGCGACAGCCATCCGCGAGATCCCAGCTGAGGTCCTGAGGATGTCTGAGCTTACCACGGCTGCAGACCGGCGGCACTCCGTATGTGGTTTCCCATTCTACCTGTTTCCAGTCGGCTGCTGTCTACATGATGAACCTCTCCATTACTCCTTTAGAGACAGAGAGAGACACAGAGGGAGAGAGAGCAAGGGAGAGGAAGGGAGGGAGGGTGAGAGAGGGAGGGAGAGATGCATGAGTGTATCGCAGAGTTGCGAGCAGCACAAAAGTGAGAGAGGCGCTAGGAAAGCACGGCACGCGGCATTGTGTCAGTGACGCATCTATGTCTCACTCGCACACAGAGATGGGAGGGGGCATCCATCTTTTCCTGCGATGCGCCTCATCATACGGCAAGCGCTGTCACATGCATGACTGCAGCGTACTGTGCTTTGATCACTCTCTGACTAAATACACAGCCCTGTAAATAGTAAAGGAACATTTGTGCGATCTGAATAACACTGTGGTGAGCATCAAAGGACTCAAAGGTGTCAAGAAATGCAGGGCAATGTATCACACACTGCAGCAAGGTAAGCTGGAGGGGAGCTAGCAATGGTAGAGATTATATAATTTCATGCTAATGCATTTGTGCTGCATAGACCACTATTTAAATACCAGCTACTGTAGTTAATACTAAATAATTGCAACATTCTGATACACAATTCTCACGTTTTTATTCACAAAATGACAAAGTATGTTATATTAAAGTATGTCAGAAAGGAGTGCGTTTAGGGTGGTTTAAATCCATGTTTCTTGCACGAAACAACCTACAAAATATACAGCATTGTCAAGACAGCTATTCACCAATTACAATATATTGTAGACCTGGTCATGCTTTGGTAACCTAACCTAACTTAACCAACCCTAACCTGACACAACCAGTATTCATCTGGAAAAAACTTATTGACTAAATTTAATCAAAGTACTCTAGTTGCAATGAATAGTTAGGGCAGATAATCAATACAGTTTCTACAGTAAAAATGCAGCATATTTCTCTGAGAACTCCTTTACAAGGACATCTGACGTGTAATCACTGCCTGTCAATACAAATACAAATCCTTGTATTTACAGACATACAGCTGTATGCTTTCAGGTTTGATTGGCCAAATGACATGCATCAACAATGACACAGCACATTTTTGAAGCACTACCTTTTCTGACAAGCATTTATTAGTGAAGCTATGCTGACAAATGTTTTCTGTCTAAATTAACTCCTCTGTGCTACTGCCCATAATTTTGCAAAGTAGAACATTTTCCTGGATCAACATTTGTGTTGGCCCTGGAACAACATTATTGTCAAACATAATCACTAACACGCTCTTAATTACCCCCAAATCAGAGGGAAATGATAGATTGATAAGAATGTTGTTCAAGCTTCCACCCAAAGCCAAACACCAACGCTAACCTGGCAGATAATTGTTTTATGACAAACAAAGATCTTCTACAAACCATGGTTAGGTTGAAATGGCCTCAGTAACAAATTTGTCCCTTGGCCCCAAAACCTTGTGCAGGCAGACAGGACAGTCTTAGGTCCTACTCTCTTTGAAATTTTAGGATTAATCAATATTCACCCAGTCCTATGCCCAACACCAGGTCTACCAACTGTGTCAACGAACTGAACTGGAAGTATAGTCCACCAGAGGGTTGTTCCTACAGGTAATGTGGGTAATAATACATTTGCAGCTGGTTGTTCCAGGAAGCAGTGACAGGGCACAGTAGCTTAACTATCTCTCCAGAGGATAGTTTACTCTCATGGTGTCAGTATGAAATAAAGAACTGTGCCTAATTGCAATGGACTACCCAACAGGAACAATGACACTTGCAATATTTGTACCAAGCAATGCATTTACTAAAGGTATTATGAAAAACTACTGTTATAAAATATGTACTCTAACACAAATATATATACACCTTATATTTTTAAACAAACTCAATTAAAGGATGTGCTTAAAGGACACCTATAATGCTTTTTATAATTTTACGTTTCCTTTAGTGTGTAATATAGCTGAACTTTAAATCATGTAAATGTATTCTAGAAGACCTCAAAAATAAAGTTATGAACCACGTAATAAGTGTAATTTTTTTTATAAAAAAATGTTGACTGCCAGGGAGGTCAAATTAAATATTTATATAAGCTGTTGTAATCAATAAGGGTTGATTACATTGCAATCATAATGGTTGTGTATGTGGGGACACTTGTGAATATTATTGTGCTATTATTATAATATTATTTTTGTTAATTTATTTTTTTTGCTTTTGGTAATTCAAAGTAGTTAAATATCATTAATTGAATATCAGCTCAATAAATTGTCACATTGATTAATTTTACATGAAGATCAAGTCCTCTGATATTAAGGTGGAGGTACAGATGTTTGCAATGTGCTAAATGTTTAAATGTAAAATGTAAATAAGGTGTTTAAAATGCTAAAAACTTCAGTTCATAGTTTATTAGATATATATAACAGTTCTCTCAATGAAAAGACTATTGCCTGTAATACTAAAAAAGTAATGGAACACCAAAGTGTACCATATTCCTGAATTGAACCAAATAATATCACCACAAGATGTTATTGCTGTAAATTACTAAAAAAGGCAAAACCATTCCAGGCATATTTAATACAAAGTATACAGCACCTGAACTATGAGACTTACTAAGTTTTAATGTATAGATGCAAAAATAGAACTGAGATAGACCTAAGGGTCCCATTTAGGTTTTATAATGAAATTGAAAGTGCATTTAATATAAAAAAATCATATTAACTGAGTTGAAAACATTTAAATATTTGCAAACCACATGCAAGAATTAATCCTATGTGAATGGCCCATAAATCAGCCTCAGACAGATTGATAAATGCCAACAATAGATGGACAAAATAACTGCTTTAAAAAAATTCTATTTAACGTTTATCTGCCAAAATGCCTTTTGAATATCATAAGTTCCAAGTAAATATAAATACAGCCTTGTCCTGCAATGTCATAAAAACAGTAAATTATGTTCTGTAAATAAAGCAGGTGACTCGTTCACTGACAATAAGACACAAAACCAGTCCTATGGACCTTGTGTCATTCCTGTTTTTCTCCTTTTTTTTGTGCAGTGTTCACATGCATGTTCAGCGTCATATGTCTATATAATCACTCTGTTTCTGCTCTTCTCTGTCACAGTATCTCCTTCAGTATCTCTTTCCTAAGCCATCTTCAAATGAGTAATATAATAGTTGACATGCTAGAGCAATCTGATGAAGTGCAGGCATTTTCATTATTGATGCAGGCTTTTAATTATTTAATGAGACACATTTACTTGTTTTAAATGAACAGGAACATGTAATTTACAGTTAAATTGTTCCTCTCTATGTTAAATCAGGTACATATGGGTTATTAAACAGCAATTCCACTTTTTGACCTCAATCTGTTTTTGATTACCACATTTACATTGTGTTCTTCTAGGTAGATCTATATTTAGTATTCTATAAGCGGACAGTATTCTTTAACTGTAGAGGTTATTTTTAAAGCTCTGCCCCCTACTGTACCTATACAGTATAAAGAGTGAGAAAAGCATCATCATTCCCTCCTGATCTATAGAAAGGTGATGGCAAGGATATGTGCTACACCACATGAGATGAGGAAAGACATTAATGATGGCAGTAATGATAAGTGGAGTGGGGAATGTGGGATCAGGCAGAAATTAGTCAACCAGCAGAGCACAGCCATCACACAATGCTCATTAATATACCAGGAACAGCTGTAGACTGTTTTTTCTGAACTGTAGTGTCTACTAATACAAAAACATTTTATCATACAAAAACATTTTTAATGTGTATAGTTATTAATATAGTTTTATCATGTCCCACCCTCTCTTTGACCCTTTTACAAATAAATAAATACACAAATAAAATTAATATCCATACTGAGAATAAAATATGCATACAAGGCCATATTGCAATGTCTGTTTGATCTGTTTTTAATATCTGAAAGTTGCAGTATGCTTTCATAATACATTTAATACTTAATTCTGGTCCTTCAGTTTTAATAAAAAAATATTGATATTTAGCACTGGGACCTTTAACGGTTAAATCACTCTACTTATCTATGTTTATGGCTTTCCAGACTATGTGAATTGAGTGGAAGCAGGAACAGGAGCGCAGTAATTTTGCCTAGTGGCAAACTGAAAACCTGGCCTGAAACTGAAAACCTTGAGTAAAGTGATTACAGAACACTTTGAGTGGAGAGTGGAAATTGCTGCCTTTGTTTATATTTACATTTAGGTATTTGCATACTACTTTTTGCATACTACATCAACTATTTTCATTTGCCCAAATGTTGCTAAAAATGCAAGTTACTCAATACTAACTTTTTATTGGTATTTATTGGTTTTTAATGATATAAAAGCATATATATCACATTTACAGTCATGCTTCTATACTAAATAACAGCACAGCTATGATTACCCACAATCTCATGCTTTTGACCAGAAGCTTTAATTTAATAATATTTAGTACAACAGCACTCTTTCTCCTGTAATATTGCTTCAATAATTTTTTTATCTAAAAATGAAAATTAACTAATGATATTAAAAAATAATATCATTAGGAAAAAATAACTCCTTATGATATTACCCCTTTAAAAACCCAGAAGAATGCCTTTAAATTTTAAATTCCTGCCTGTACATGTACAATATAGTGCATAAGACACTATATCATATTGTCTTAAAATTATTTTTACCGCTTCTACATATTCTCAGGGGACATTTCAACACTGTAAATAGGTTTCCTTTGTGCTGCGCTGCAATTTTTAATTGTGTTTTGATCCCACTTCAAGGGAACTGAATGCAAAGATGACCCTACAGAGATGAGGCTATTTCTGAAACAAACAAGCTATGGATGAAAGGGAAGTCATTTTAGTTTAAAGGCTAAAGAGATTGCAAACCACACTGCCTTTTCTTCCCAAGAGTCCTCCTTTGGCGAGTGAGGATCTTTTAAAGAATGGCTGCGTGGATAGCTCCAGGGTGGTGCTGGATATTACACGCTACGTCTCTCACATGACTGCGCAGAAACCACGGCTTCAGCGATGAGAGATTTTATTGCATCCTGCTCTTCAGTGCCAGCACTGGTAAAAGGGCTGCTGCTAGAAAAAAATTCCCAAACACGTCAAGGTGAGAATCTGCTAATTTCCATCTGTTAAAGCATTGCTCATTAACCACCAGAGTATGTGGTTATATTATTAAGGCGAAACTGTCAGCTCAGCAGTTTTTAACTAGCGCTAGTGATTGTCATTACAGTGACATAGCAGATTATTAGTGGTGCTTGCGAAGCTCTCTTGCATACTCTCTTGCATCTTTTTCTGGACAAAACTTTGGCACGTAACTTGTCCCGCACGGTTTGTAGTAGACCCATGGGGAGGGGTATGCTGTGACATTTATAAGCGAGTGTATGATGTTTTTTACGGCGTATGAAAAAGTGGGCAAATAATTCCAGATTTAACATTGGACTAAATTTTGTGACATTATAGCTCTGCATCAGAATGTTGTAGAGACTTGGGGGCGGGCTCATATCGCTCAGCCTAACAAGAAGCAACAAATGGTGACATCACAACTTCATAGCCACACCCTGGCAACCAGTTACAGTACCCTAGCAACCTCCCTATAGACTTTTATAAAAAAAATCCCATAGACAACATTGGGCAGATTGTTGTGATGTTATAGCTCCGCATATGGGGATGGGATCATATCACTTGGCTTAGTAAGCAACAACAAATGGTGATGTTTCAACTTCACAACCATGCCCTAGCAACCAGTTAGAGTACCCTAACTCATTAACTTCTATTTAAAAAGGTGAGAGACATCATAGAGACAAGTGGGTGGCCTTTTAGAGCACACTAGCAACCAATATGAATTAAGCTATATTTCAGCACCAAAACGTCATAGAGATCATGGAAGTTGACTGTCTAACTACACCCTAGCAACCACTTTCTTTACCCTAGCAACCATGTAATAAAATGAATAAGCCATATCTCAACATTAGAACACTGTAGAGACATGTGGGTGGGCTTATTTGACTCAGGCTGTCAGTGGGGTTTAGGTATTGCTTTCTGACCTAGCAACCTAACATCATAAAAAAGACATATTAGTATATCTATCATCCTAGTATCATGCTAAGTCATGTTAGCATTATGCTGGCATTATGCTAAGTCATGCTGGCATCATGCTAACATCATGTTAAGTAATGTAAAAAGGTTTTAAGTAAAAAAACTAAAAACCTGCCTCTGTTGGACTCATGTAGTCAAAAGGTTGTTTCTATGATGTAACTAACTTACTTTTAAAGGGTGAGGTCAGTGTAACACAGTTAAATAAAAAATAATCCTGGGGACTAATCCTGCATTTTCTCAGAAAGTGTGTGATAGATGAAAAGTCAGAAGCATAATATTATATAATATTTACAGTCAAAGCATAGTATTTCAATTTTGAAGCAAACTTTCAACGCAAAATGGAGCTTTATGAATTTTACTAAATAAATTATTAAATGTAATGTTGATAAATGGAAACTCGCAAATCGGCTGATATTACAGAAAAACAAACAAAAAATCTAAACAGTTGTATGTTTGTATTTTCTTATGTTCTATAAAATGATGCAATTAGGTTTATCCAGCAACAGGCTATGGGAACACATACAGGCACAAATAACTGGATATTCACCGAGTCACATCAAACAAAAGGCAAAACCAGATGAGCCAAACAGCATTATCATAAGGCTGAGAGCCGGTGCGCTTTAATGTGGTAGGTGAGTTTAGTTTCAGAGAGCAGATGACATGTCACTTCCGGGCCACATGCATGACTCCCCACTGCCGTTAGTCTGTGAGGGGACCACTGGTGGCTTCACTCAGTAAAAGCCCTCTCAGATGTCACGTCTCCAGGTCTGCTGTGTGCGATTCACCGCTGAGGAACCCCGGGGCCCCATTTTGTGCTGACGGTGCATATTGATCTACTGCAGAGGATGTCACCTTTGCTTTGCAGATACGGCAGCATGTGAGGACATTTGCAGAAGCCAGTGTGTTTGGGCGGTGCATCTTTTGAGTTCGCCAGAAAAATCTATTCCGCCTTGACAAGCAAAGGGTATTTTAAACTTGATTGACAGGTTTCTGATTTTAAAACTAAAAGACAAAAAGACTTTCTATTAATATAAAAATTCTAAAAAAGTCTAAAACAAGATTTTTTTCTTTGTAACAGGGTTAGAAATTTAGCAGGGTGTGAAGCAAAAATGAGATTGAAAGTGGGAAAAATGTCCATAAAAGGTCAAATGTATAGGCAAGAAATATCATTTAATGACTTCCTCCATTTCAATTCAATTCAATTTTATTTATATAGCGCTTTTTACAATGTTACATTGCTTAAAAGCAGCTTTACATAGAGAAACAAAGAATAATAATAAAAACAGAACAAATGACATGTTAATGGTATTATTGCAAATAATGTGTGAGATGTATAAGACTAATTAGGTATACTAGGTTTATATTATGTTAATGAATAAAGGGTTGACTGAACCGATAAAACCACAAAATTATTGAGCAAGATATGCGTTCTACATCTTATGGGACAGGGGTATAAGGGTTTTGCAATAGTACCATGAACTATAACAACATGCAAAAGTAGCATACATACAAACAATAAAATATTAGACGTTTACAATTTACAAAACCCTAGGCTAAGTTAGACGTCAGCAGTCTCCCAGCAAGCAAAGCCAACAGGGCGACAGTGGCAAGGAACCAAAACTCCAATGATGTAAAAAACATCATTTGAGAAAAAAACCTTGGGAGAAGCCAGGCTCGACCAGGAGGGCCAGTTCTCCTCTGGCACGTTAAAGCTGCATTTTGTAACTGTCTTAGATACGAACAGATTAATTAAAGTGAAGATTTTGACATGTAATGACATATATTACAGTATTTATATTTATATACTGTGAGTAGACAACAAACTACAAATAAAGGGATGTAGATTATATTTAATTAGATAACGTCCACGTCATGACTAAGATGTACACAACAATGCCAAAACAGAAAATGAAATTGGTGGCCTAATATTGTGTGCTAAAGCATCATAGTGTGTGCTAAAGCATCACTATGACTAGTAATAGTAAAGCTTACCAATTACTCCATATTGTGCAGTATTCTTCCTACTGTGTTAAAAACAGCAAATGAACGGGTAGGCATTATTCCATGACAAACATCTCATATTGTAGTGTGCTACATTTCAGCCTACCGTTACATTGCATGTGAGCTGTATGCGAATATCATCTTGGAAAAAAATATGATTATTTTTCTTTTTTATTCAATTTGGCAGGCAAAACACAGATGTTCTGAAACGGCACTGATATTATGATTCACAAATGGAAGGTCAATTTGAAAGCATTGCATTGTGGTTTACATACTGCACAACTTGGCAATTGTAGTTGGTCAACTGGGTGTTCCACATATACAGAATACGTATGTACTTTGAGCATCCATAATTAATAGAAACATGCTAACAGTCACTCAAAACCCCTTAACAAATGTATAAAAACCACAGCAACCTCCAACAAAATGTGTGCACTGCAGGCACGTCACATTTAGTTGATAATAATTACCTTCTATTTTTTTTAAATCTTATAAATATATGGTGAAAAGTAAGTTGCTTGGTCACTGGTCAATGAAGGCAGTGGGTGGGTCCTGTTTCTAATGATCTGTCATGATTCTTTCATCTGTTCACTTCCTGTTCAAGCTGTGTGTCTCATCAACAAACATCAGCAAACGAACATCAACAAACATCAGCGAATTGGTTTCTAAAACTCCCACCACTTACTATTGGTCACCATACTGACAGTTCTGCCTCAAAGCCATGTACTTTCCATTTCTGTCGCCATCAACATCAGAGACCTTTTCTGTTTTTGTGATTTTTAACAGTTAAATTAAAGCAAGGTAAAGTGTGAATGAGCATGACAGGCCAATAAAAGGGAAGTCCTCCTCAATCTGATGCTGTGTATTGAGTCTCTATGTCAGAAGTGCTGACTATGCAAATGCTTTCTCATCACAGAGAAACATGTCATCGGAGCTCATCTCAATACTTCAAGCATGTAAACATGTCAAAGAATGCATACAGTATAGCCATAACCTACTAAAAACACACATTCAATATTAAAAAGGGTGTTAAAATTTCAGAGGTATACTTTATGTAATTGTGTGTTTATTATTAATGCTACCATTGTTTGATCTTTAGCATTATTCATTTTTTTATTTTATAGCATGATTTCTCAGTAAACCTGTTTATGTGCATATTTACTAATAATATTTAAGTGTTTGTTTAGTGTTTGTATGTATGCAAGTGCGCACATACATATGGAATTTGGAATTCTTACATACATTGTTTTTTTCATAAGTTAAAAAAATTGATAATCACAAAAAAGTTACATTATCAAGTTTTTTTAACAAAGTTCAGGAGCACAGTCATGTATACCAACAAATCATTGCGCAGGGGTGCGCATATATAGCTGTCCCTTACCTCTGTCCCATGATAGTTTTGCAGCATCCCTTCACCACCCCATCCCACAACCTTGGAGCCCTTCCCAGAAAGCCTGCCAGATATGCATTTATAATCATTTCTGATTACAGGTTAGAGCAAACACGTAAAAAAAAAGAATAGTTAAATTTGTATAAACACTAATAGTTAAATTGTGTGAACCACCTGTTTCCAAATTGTCACTTTACATCGTACCTTTTGCTTTACTAACTTTTACATTGTGGACACTAAATAATAATAATTAAGCCTTTAAAATCTGTGAAACTACTTGACCTTTACATTAATTCCATCATTCTGTCTGACTCCACAACAGAAACAGCTGTTTACATGCTAATTATAAAGTATTATAAAACAGGTGTGTGAATCATATTTCATTCCCTGAGTCATAATTTGTAAACATAATTTGAAGACGAACACTACAGAAAACTGATTTTTGGCTGTAAGAGAGATTAGCCCTCTACCAGCACAGTAATATTCTTCATTTACAGACTAACATGACAATTACTAACCTAAGAACCATATTTCAACAATACTTTTAAATAAAAGTATTAACAATACAGGGCCAAAAATTTAGTTTTTTTATTCTTTGAACCTAAGTCTTATTAATTATACTTCAGTTTTAGTGAATGCAGGGTGACCAGGGGCCAGTGAATAAAATGACCTGATAATAGTAATCATATTATTTTTTTTGGTTTCAAAATGCGTAGCAACCAGCAATCATAGCTGTGTGTCAGACCATTTTTTTTATCATATCATATTTTTATCCACTAGATTATTCAGTTATAAATGCTGGTCACGTTTTTAAGGGACCTTTTCAAAAAATTAAATTAAACAACTTATTTATGCACAAATGATACAGCAGTTAGTTCCAGTCCTCAAATCTGATTAAAATCTTGATTATATGCAGATATTTAACTGTTGTGTATCACTCCACCACAGCACATGACATGAGAGAACCAATGACAATTGTTTGTGGTTTCTTCTCCTTCACATTTTATGATGTTAAGTGTTGGGAAGCTGGAATACTTTTAAACTATAGCTTTTGAAGCTAAGATGTTAAGATGTTAAACTTTGAAAATAATTTGAAAAATTACTAACAAAAAACAGTTAACTCCAATCTATTTTAAGGGATCTTTTAATTAATAATGTTTTTCCTCAGAATCTCTTCACACAATTGTATATCAAATATCTGCTAATTGAGTTACGTTGCGCCGCAGTTTTTGATGAATCTTAAATTGTGAGTCATATGAACTATTGTTGCAGGTACTAAGTCAGTGTTGTGCTTCAAATATAATTGTATGTTTGAAATGTTACAGAGGTAATTATTTAAGACATTTAACAAGACATTGCCTACATTTCAATGTCATTAAAACAAAAATACACATTTGTGTTGCTCCAAACAGCACAGCATAATTACTCGACATTTCTTTCCCTGTGCAAAGAGAGCTAAATGCAGACTTTCTGACTGTCTGCTGCTGAATCAACAAGAAATGAACAAAGTTCATGGTGTAAAGACTGTAGCTGAGCAGCTGTATGACTACAATAAAAGTAAATAACCTAAAACCTGCTAATATGAAGCAGTAATCCAGAGAAATGCATCTTGGGTATGTGTGTGTCAGGAGAGAAGGTACCAAGCATCTGTTATAGTGCTGCAATAAGGTGATCTAATAAAAGAGCTTACAAAAGCACTGTTCTTAAATAATGATACATTTACAGTTGCACTAAAAATGGGTAACACACACAAGATCAGAAAATCAAGGATATATGCAGTCTTAATATCATGTCCGCAGTAATCATAGATCAATTTAAAGCTGCAATCTGTAACTTTTCTTGGTTAAAAATGAACAAAAAGCAATTACTGAACAAGTACATAATAGATCAGCATTTAAAATGCTCTCCTTACCTTATCCCAATTTACAACAGTAAGTTTCTAATAATTATATATAATTTCAGTTGTCGGGTCTGATTTCCCAGGAAATGTCAGTTTGGCTTTATTTGATTTCAACATATGTAAAGAAAAGTAAAGTCACCTGCAGTTTTATATTTCAAACAGAGATGGTGATAGAGAGGCATTACATTATGGATAGCTTTAAAAACCCTTTAAGGAAGATTTGTAGTTTTGGGCTACTTAAATTCATTTCAGCTACCAAAATCTCAATAATGCCTGCCTGAAGGTCTACCAGAGATTTTGAAATTTTGCAAGCCCTGTCATTCCACAAATTCCCAGCTACACTGCTGTATGGGTGGTGGTGTGGGTGATTGCCACAGCATTGCGATGCAATTACTACAGTGTTCTGAGGGTTGTTAGTGCATTGCTGAGTGGTTGCTGGGATGTTATGAGTGGTTGCCAAGGCATTTCTAGGTGGTTTATAGGATGTTGTGATAGGGTGCTGTTTCTATGCAGTTTTTCTCAAATGTTTACTTACTATAAAGGTGCTTCACAACAATTCAATATTGTGAAAAGCACTATATAAATAAATTAGTTTTTTCTGTTGTAATGATATTGCCAAGGTGTTTAAAGTGGTTGTCAGTAAGTTGCTATGAGGTTGCTTGGGTGATCAGAGTAGTTTCTATGGGGCTGATACCTAAATCAGGGCAGTTACAGAGTGTTGCTAGGTACTTGATGGCCTTTCCACGTGCGCAGTAACTAAAGCGATCTGGAAAAAAAATTGTTTTTACCACTGTTATCTTAATGATACAGTTCTTTTCAGGTTTGGTCTAAAATATAGTTGTTTTATGTGATCTTAACCAGCAATTTTAGAGATATAAGCAATTGTAATAAACCAGGTTAATTTTACTGAAAAAATGTAGAAAGAAGAACCCTAAAAATAAAAAAATAATAATAGCAAGTATATAATGTGGTTTAATAGCAAGTATATGACATGGTTTTCAAAAAAAACTTTAGTCTTTTTTAATAGTCTTTTGCTGAGTTTTCATTTTCAGTCTGCAAATTTACGTTTGCCCTTCTAACACAAACCTCTCATGTGGGCAGAGCTTAACTGCGCTTTACTCTCATTGGCTAGTGAGATTTTGATGGACAGGCTCTCTGACCAGAAACTTTAGTAGAGCAATCTTGATGCGGTTACCAGTATAGCTGTGGTGTTTGTTTTATTGTAGTGACTGTAAATTACTTTATTAAGTTAATTAATTAATTAGATTAATTAATTTTAATTAGAGTTAGTAATTATGGGTGGTCTTGTATACTATTCTTTCGAGATGACCACTCAGGAGCCGCAAAGAGCATTTTCATCCTCCTCTATAGCCATACTCCTTGTCACCTTTAGGATAATGTAATTCAGATTAAAGCAATAAAGTTGAGTTTTATTCCTGTACAGTACAGTGCTGTCTTTACTTAGCTCAATAACTGCATGTTTTATTATATTTTGGTATAATCATTTATAGGTTTAATTAAGGTATAATCATTTTCTTAACTGGGAACCACACAGGACATCCAGTACACATGAAGACACGTTTAAATTAGGCTAAAGAAAGATCATTTTAAGAAATACATGGTAAATACGTAACTGACGAGCTAAATAAAGACTGCTGAAATAAAAACTGCTGCATACTGTACATAAATAAAGCTTTTAGCGATTACATTGATTATCTCAATTGTTTATTTGAAAACAATGTTATATATTTGCTATTGAGTTTATCCTTTTCACGCACACGCCAACCCCGAGCTAATGATTTATATCATATCCCTCCACAAGCGCAAAAGAGCTACGCTGTAAAGAAAGAGCAGAAAAAATAAAGATACCTCCAGGATAACGTAAAACATTTGACCTCATCCGCGGCGCGTTCATTTCGTGTGACAGACAAGATCTAACCGCAGGTTACACTTCTGTCTTTCATACCGCAGCTGTGGGTTTGTGAACGTCCGGCACATGTGCATTTGGATAACGCATCAGAATGCAACACCCGATACCATACAGATACAATCATACACCCACACACGCAGCGCTCCATAGCAGTAATGAGTAAACCTCCCCTCTGACATAATAAAGAATGATGACGACCGTCAATTTTTGCAGTAATTAGATACGCGCTTAGAGTCAGATTTACAGCTGAAGCTGCGTTGTCACTGCGATTGTGTACACAACACCTACTGCATTACAATTATACAAAAATAAGTAAATTGTTTGTAAACAAAATAATAAATGGTTTTAATTTAAATTCCTCAAAACAAACTTTTTACTAAATGCGTTTTTGTTAAAAAATAAAACCATTGTACGTATTACATGACAATTACTAATTTCAACTACAAAGTTAGGAATTGACTATGTAAACACTATTGCCTGACTATAAATATTTTTACTAACATCAGTACGAATCAGACACCCCCGTTCTTACCTAACGCATCCACCGTCTCTAAAAAACTCTTGTCGCAGTGAAGGTACAGCTCTGGAGGTCACCGCCATACGTCCCCCGAAGACAGTTTCGCCCTGCCCCACGTCAGAAATCTTTATCATCAGAACAAACTTAACTCTGTCTGACTCACACCATACGCTGTTCTACCTAAATAGTTCGACACTTCGAGAGAAACTGTCCCTGCCGCCACTCAGCAACAAAATCTGTCCGTGCTCAGACGTATCTGAGGGCACCCATGCAAGAGAGGTTTGACATAATCCCATTCAACAGTAACTGGAGCTTCCAAAGCTGGAAAAACAGCACAACACTGATCAAGCGTTCCATTGGCTGTTGTGCCCTGTATGAAAGACTAGATGAAACCTAATGCGCGGAGGGCAGGAATCCCCACCTGCCAACGCGCCAACCTTTTGCATGTGAAGGACATAGACGCAGGCGCGCAAGAGCGCAGGACTGCACAGCTGCTCTTCAGCACGCGTTCCTGCACGGCACATCAAAGGTCGCTCCTGCAAACATGCATTAACGCAAAATGATGCGCATAGGTGTAGTTTTACTTACTGAGGCAGGTGATCGTGTCAGATCCACAGTGCTGTCAGGGAGCTGTAATTACCATTAAGCATCTGTACAGAAATTTTGACTTGACTACATTACTGGTGCACACACACTAAACCTGAACCTTTCTAGACAACAACAGAGCAGAGAGAGGCATAGAGAGAGAGAGAGAGAGAGAGAGCAAGGAGAGAGAGAGTGAGAAAGAGAGAAAGAGAGAGAGAGAGATGAGGGTGAACCCTATGGAACAGAAAAACAGAAAGAGAAACAGAAGGCTCAATGGATGGATGAATAGATGGATATAAAGATGGACAAATCATAGATAGATTGATCGATAAATCAACAGAGCTCTGCAGGTACAGTATATTGTACTTTAATTACAGACAAACAAACCAAGTATTTCAGAGATGCCACATCTTAATTAAACTGAATGTGTCAGTGTTAGAACAGCAGGAAAAAGGTACAGTACAGGGAGAGGGCAATATTTATTCTCTCTCGTTCCTGTAATCCATCTTTCTACACTGAACCCCCCCCCCCTCTCTCTCTCTCTCTCACTCACTCTGTACATGTGAGGTGGCAGTGCATGTCTCTGGAGACACACAGCAGTGGGAGACAGTCGCAGAAAGACTCCACAATCATTTAGAGGGGTGGGGATTTCAAGGATATGCTTTCTGAGCTGTCTGTCTGTACCTAAACCTGCTAGTAAACCTGTACTGAACAAATAATCAACCCAGATCATACACACTTTATCAGCTGAGGCAACTCTCTGATGTCTTATAAACCAACAACATGCTTCATATGTAAGACACACACACATGCAAACTTATCCCTCTTCCGTACTAATAGGTGTTTTGGAACATTTCAGACATGGAACATTTCAAACCGTGGTGTCACAGGAATACACACACACAGTAACAGCCCCATGAGCCAATCCTGGCACATTAATTACATATGTCTTATGTAACAGTATCCAGTGAGGATGGTAAGACTTTTATCTAATTTACAACTGATTTTACCAACCAAGTTTTCTTTACCTATGAACCTTTACAAATAAGTTCTTGGTAGATATTTTTTGTCTTTTTTCTAGTAAACATCCCTAAAACAAGATACATGTAATTCAGGAACAAACAAAAAAATGTTTTCAGAAAATATATTTTAAATAAAGTTTTTTTAACACATTGGCAGTGTTTTCTTTATAAATGAACATCACAAATGCTTCAGGTTTATGCTTAAAACCACAAAAAAATAAATACATGGGCAAAGAAAAGCACATTTTTAAGATATTTATAATATTAAAAATAAAAATAGATTTCAAGAGTAAAGTAGTAACACTTTTAGATTAACGGTCTGTCCCAATATCCCCCACTTACGATCTTGAACACTTGAGGAAGTGCACAAGACTGTGCCATAACTGGAAAATGGCAGTGCTGAGTACACTTAGTGCACACTAAATCCACACTGCTTCAATGCGGTATTTGAGGCTAAACATATCCCATCATTCATCATGTTCAGGAGCTCACCTACCCTGCTTAAAATACAGAGATATCAAAAAACTTTCTAGTGTAACTTTACTCATCATGCTGGGACTTTATTCTCATATTTTTTATTTTATTAAAAATCTTACAAAATCACAGATAGCCACTCATATAAGGGTTATTATGAGATTTGTTTCAAAATCTTACAACTTTATTCTCATTATGTTACAACATTCTTAATTTATTTTTTATCATGCCACTAAAACACAGTCGTAAAGATATAGCTTATTAACTAAACAAATCTTATACAATTTTTAAAATCTAAATTACATTTAGCTTGTTTTAATGCTGTTCAGACTTTAACTGAAAAATAAAAATATGGCTAAAATAGATTTTGCTTACCTTTAAACATTTCACCTTACATATCTGATCATCAATATCCAGAATGCAATGCTCTACAACAACATACACACTTAAACATCCACATAGCACTTGACTTTATGACCCTTGGGCACATTTCGGTGATCAGTAGAAGTTCAGAACATCATGAAGGGTGTGTTATGAGCATTGGGGTGTTAGTGTTCTTTGGAGGGTTCCACTGCAGGACAGATGGAGTGCCTGCCTTTGAATTGAGACGGCCCCCGAATATTAATGCTGCACTATAGGGCTGCAGTGCACCAAAAACCCAGCAGCCCAGACATTACAAACACACTCAGCCGCACTCTTGTGACACACTGTGTGTTTAGGAAAAGTATAGAGAGAACTGCATAAGATGGGGGAACAGGATATGACACAAGTCAGGATATGACACAATTCAAATCTGTGTCTCTAGCATGAGCACCACAGTGTGTTTGTATTACACGTGCTAACTAGCACTAGGTCACAAGTGCAATGACTTAAAAAGTTTAAAGGAATTTAGGTGCCAAAAATGGATGCTTTAATTTTGGATGAATTACTCCTTTAATTAAGCTTGAACAGAATGCGTGTGGCCTTTGTATGTTAAGTTTGTATGTTACATTCATACCTGCAGAAAAATTGTGTCATTAACTCCATCCACTGTGCCCACACTTATCACCTCAGTTCACCCTCACTGCATGCAAACCACCCCTAAATTGGCTGAATGTTACTGCACTCAAATCTAAATAAATAACCAGAGAACATGAGCGGGAATGGTGACGGAATGACAGAAAAGTGTGGGGGAGAGAATCACCTTTATCTATAAGTGGGGGGGACATGTCCCCCCATCCCCCTCAGTTGCCCCACCCCCCACATTTAAACCTCACCTCCACCCGCCATGAGTCATCACCTCTTTTATCTCGCCCACCAACATATGTTTCTCAGAAACATCAGCCCCACATTACCAGCGGCAGAGAGTTCAGTCAGGTAATTATGTAAAATGAAGCTTTTTAGTGGACTGTCATTAGCATTAAATCATTTAGCTCCATGACAGCACAATAGAAAAATAATTACAAAGCCACTAATCCAAATCTTTGTTCTGTGACCTCCAGCTCCAACTACAAAAGGGTTGAAGGTTATCGTTTTTAACCTGCCCTTTAGTGTTTCGCACATTTTTTAGCTGAATCGTACAGTACTGGGCTAAATCAGGCAGCAGAACCACATATCTTCATGTTAAACTCACTCACATGTGAAGACATCACAGCTGTGTTCGGTCTGATGCTGAATGTTCATTTCAAAGTCACTGGCAAGCCAGATGTTCACACACAGGATCCCAGCCAATGATGTCAACTGCTGTACAGAAATCCTCAGAGCTTAGACAAATATAATATTTGAATCTGAATATTGGAGTGCCCATTATACATCTGTAAAGATGTTGATTAAAATATCAATTTGTCACTATTTGTCATAGTAAACACATTAAAACATTCAAATTCTTTTTAGGAAAAGAAAACTAATTTAAAGACCTATAACCTTTAATTATTAGCAAAAATAATTATGTTCATGCAACTTAAAGTGCAAATTCATACAGTTTTATTTACTTGTTTAACTAACAAAAAAACTGTAATTATATACATTTAAATCTTTTTGTACTCTTTTATCCAAAGTGACTATAAGGTGAGGAAAACAATAAAGTGATAACTTTGTCACAGTTATGAAATGTTATATTTGTAAATTGCATCCAAAATGCAAATCTACTATAATTTAACAGTTAAACAAGATTCCTCAAACTTCATGAATGTACTCATATTAATGTAAAAATGCAGCTCTCTGCTAGTGCTTGCATTATTATGAATTATATTCTATGAATTAAATTTTGTTTATGGGTCACAGGGCAGTCTTGATAGGATGAAGGGTAGTATTAATTCTTCAGACATGCAGAACTTTGAGCCACTACTTTTTTTTAACCAAACGTTTCAGATAACCTCTTGGAAAAGCGGTCTTGGTGCTGTCTAGGCAGTTTAAATAAACAATTATTTTACCAATACTAAAAAACAAACAATCAAAAGATAAATCACTGTGATAGTCACTGATAAAACACTGTGACTATCACAACAATTTAAAGCACTGTTTCATTTTACCATTAAACAGTTCTTTTAGTCTTTTTTAGCCCTAGTGCATTTGAGTTTAATAGTTTAAGTAACAATAGGTAATATTAAAACAGCCTTGACAGTGATGGCCATGACAGGAATACCATGTAACTAGAGTTTTCCTGCAGTAACAAAAGTAACTTAGATGTTTTGGAAAATTCATTTAATTACCATTGTGATTTTTTTAAGGCATATTTTATTGCCGGTCGACTAACAGGACCAGTAAATTAGAGTTCTAGTTAGCTTACCTGAACTTCCAGGTTGAAAAAGTTACATAATTAGTTTAGGTCAATGCTCAAAAACATTGTGACAAATTTTTCAAAGAAAATATTTTTTTTTCCAATATAGAAAGAATGTAAGATACATGGATTATTTTGCTTTATGGTACTTTAAGAATCAACAATGGCTGTTTGGCTAAAATGATTCCTATGATAAAAATAAAATGAATGGAAAAAAAATCAAATAAAACATTATGAATGTCATTCTTAAACCTGCAATCCATAACTTTTGCTCTCTATCATCATCTCAGTTTGAAACATAAAATTACTTGCAGTTATTTTATTAACATGGATGACAAGTTTAAACTCTAGGCAATGACTGTAGGTATTCATACTCCTTGAACTTTTCCACATTTTGTCACATTACAACCACAAACTTAAATGTTTTTTATTGAGATTTTAAGTAATAGACCAACACAAAGCACATAATTGTGAAGTGGAACGAAAATAATACATGGTTTTCAAAATTTTAAGCAAATAAAAATCTGAAAAGTGTGGTGTGCATTTGTATTCAGCCCCCCGTATCAGTTCTTTGTAGAGCCACCTTTCGCTGCAATTACAGCTGCAAGTCTTTTGGGGTAGGTCTCTACTAGCTTTGCACATCTAGAGACTAAAATGTTTGCCCATTCCTCTTTGTAAAATAGCTCAAAATCAGCCAGATTGGATGAGGAGCATCTGTGAACAGCAATTTTCAAGTCTTGCCACAGATGCTCAATAGGATTTAGGTCTGGACTTTGAATGGGCCATTCTAACACATGGATATTCTTTGATCCAAACCATTCCATTGAAGCTCTGGCTGTATGTTTAGGATCATTGTCTTGCTGGAAGGTGAATCTCCTTCCCAGTCTCAAGTCTCAGCCTCCAACAGGTTTTCTTCCAGGATTGCCCTGTATTTAGCTCCATCCATCTTCCCATCACCTCTAACTAGCTTCCCTGTCCCTGCTGAAGAAAGGATGGTGTGTTCAGGGTGATGAGCAGTGTTCTTTTTCTGCCACACATAACATTTGCATTTAGGCCCAAAAAGTTCATATTTGGTCTCATCTGACCAGAGCACCTTCTTCCACATGTTTGGTATGTCCCCTACATGGCTTGTGGCAAACTGCAAATGGGACTTCTTATGTCTTTCTTTCAACAATTGTTTTCTTCTTGCCATTCTTCCATAAAGGTCAGATTTGTGGAGTGCACGACTTATAGTTGTCCTGTGGACAGATTCTCCCACCTGAGCTGTGGATTTCTGCAGCTCCTCCAGAGTGACCATGGGCCTCTTGGCTGCTTCT
>JAZGTI010000988.1:0-19537 GCA_036877585.1 Botia kubotai | reverse complement strand
TTGGCTGCTTCTCTTACCAGTGCTCTCCTTGCTCGGTCTGTCAGTTTAGGTGGACGGCCATGTCTTGGTAGGTTTGCAGTTGTGGCATACTTGTTTCATTTTTGGATAATGGATTGAACAGTGCACCTTGAGATGTTCAAAGCTTGGGATTTTATTTAAAACCTAACCCTATTTTGAACTTCTCCACAACTTTATCCCTGACCTGTCTGGTGAGTTCCTTGGTCTTCATGATGCTGTTTGTTCACTAGTGTTCTCTAACAAACAACTGAGGCCTTCACAGACCAGGTGTATTTATACTGAGACTAAATTACACAYAGGTGGACTTTATTAACTAATTAGGTGACTTCTGAAGGCAATTGATTGCACTGGATTTTATTTAGGGGTATCGGAGTAAAGGGGGCTGAATACAAATGCACGCCACACTTTTCAGATTTTTATTTGCTTTTTGAAAACTTATAAAATTTTGAAAACCGTATATAATTTTCATTCCACTTCACAATTATGTGCTACTTTGTGTTGGTCTATCACATAAAATCTCAAAAAAAAACATTTAAGTTGTAAGGTGACAAAATGTGAAAAAGTTCAAGGGGTATGAATACTTTTGAAAGGCACTGTAACAACCACACAGATGAATGAAATCAAACTTTCCTGCGAAACTGAATTATTATTAAGTTACCATTGCAAATTAGGGTAAGGTAGGGAGACCGTTTTGAACATTAATTAATTTTTAACAAAATTTTGCTTTAAATATCATGTTCTTTTTCTATATCAGCTCTGGTGTTGAATAAGTTAAATACACACAAGGACATTGTTTTAAAGCTTAAAGGATGTGTCAATAATTAAAGGTCTGTCACATAGTGTTTCCTATAAAAAATCCACTTGAGATCCAAAAAAGTGCTGCATACTTACACTAATGCACTGAGACACATCAACACTTACCAATGCAGAACAGTCACTACATGGGGTCATGACCAATAGCTATTAACCTTTTAAATGGAGGATGCTCAAACACATCTCCAGAGTGCATTAGATAATAACAAGGAACGACAGTGTTGTAGTTAATTGAAGAGAGCCTCAAAGATTGTTACCCTTTTTCCACTGCTGTCAAAGCACTGAATGTACCTCACAATGCACATGGATGCTACATTTAGCAATCCATATTTTAAACATTTTAATACTGCACATATAGAGATTATAAAACAAATTACACTTTTGATTTATCATATGCCTGAAGTACATTAAAGACACTGTTTCACAGAAAGATTCTGAAAGTACTTACCGTCATGTCTTTCCAAGTCCATATATTGAATGCATATATTGTTTCTGTATCTGGGAATAACAACTTAAGTTGTGGTCTGCATTTCACACAAAGTTGTCAAATATCTTTAGAATGGCTATCATGGTATTTTTATTATAATTTTTTAGCTCAACAGATGAAAAGGTCACAGAGGCAAGATCTGCATCGTGGT
Organism: Botia kubotai; assembly: GCA_036877585.1. Classification (NCBI taxonomy): domain Eukaryota; kingdom Metazoa; phylum Chordata; class Actinopteri; order Cypriniformes; family Botiidae; genus Botia; species Botia kubotai. The sequence continues at coordinate 18,068 of JAZGTI010000988.1, read as the reverse complement.
TCTTCAAAAATTTTCAAGTTTCATAGGCAGAACAAGTTTTGAACAACATGAGAATCAGTAAATCATTTGGAGTAAAGAATTGTCATTTGAGGTGAGCTGCATCTTAAACATGCAAAGCAAAAATCCAAAACACCCTAATTAATAACCCTTTACAATCAGCTGTCAAGAAACACACAAACATTTGTAGGACAGCTATAAATGATAAAAAATGATATACCAGCCCTTTCAGATCTGAAAAGTAATTAAAATTCAGGGCACTCTGGTCTGAAGACAGTTTTATTGCTCTGAGAGATTGCATCAATGTAGGTCAGGGTTGTAAACACCAAAATATCTCAAATGACCAACACCATTTACTTTGGTAGCACTTGACCTTTGATCATTATAATCTGGAGTGGAGGGATGCCATCCCCTTCAAGGACTGCAGAGACATGGCTGTAAAATGGATGGGTTTATTTTGGCCACAAGGACATCTTTAAAATGCAGCAATATTACATACCTGCTGCCTTGACCCTATCTGCAGATATCCTGCAAAAGCTTTAAAGACAAGAAATGGGCCTAGCACAATTCAGAAAATTCATTTGTTGAAACACATTGATTATTAATTATCATTAAGCAGTTGATGTAAATGGGAAGTTGATGTCAAATTTATAAAATCTTCAGCTGTGTAAAATACTATTATTATCTAAAACTATTTTAAACAATATTTTTAATTCTTTCACAATTATTAAACGTGCAGTTTTTATGACCTCATTTTAATCGAGAGACATGAAATATTTAGGCAATATCACAAAAGTATCACAGAATATCAGCACAGCTGTGATTTGCCATTAGGCACAAGGACACAATCAGGTTGATTTCTCAGCTGTTTTTCTCATCTGTATTTATTGATTCTATTAGTATTTGTGAGGAAATGGTGAGAGTTTTTTGACTCATTAAAGAAAACCTGCTCATTACAGTCATCTGACTCAGATTCTGTAGGGCAGCAACGCCACTGCTGAACAGTAGTGCAGGAAACATACTCAGAATATTTGAGTACAATGTTCCTTCTGCTTTAGCAGCACAAAATTAAACAGTTCTGAATAAGAGCACCTGAAATATACACATTCTCTCATAGTTTCATACATATATTTAAAAGAATAGCTCACCTTAATATAAAAATCTTATTCATTCTCATGCCATCCTTGGTGTATATGACTTTCTTTCTTTAGCCGAATACAATCAGTTATCTTAATATCCTGGCCGCATACTGGCTCCACGTCAATGACTTTGAATCTCATTGGTCGTCATATGCATCATGGTGAAACATGTAGTCATGAGGACCAATGAGATTCAAAGGTATCGTCGCAAAGCTGGGGTGCTGCCATGTTGGCTGTACTTATTTATACAGTTATGTTTACAATCAAACATGATGCAGGCCTATCAATCGTTAAATATGCTCAAAATATTAATAGTTTTCTTTTACAAACATATCGTTTTGCTTCAGACGACATTAATTAAAAAACGGTATTATGGATTACTTACATAATAAATGGATATGGTTTTTGCAACATATCCAAAGAGGAGTTATTTATTTAATAGGAGTCTAAAACTTACGTATTTGTATTAATCACAATTCCAGTCAATGACATAGCTCAAGTATTTTTACATCTGCCCTCTCAAAAAACGCCTTTAATCACATTTCTAGAAGGTACAAAAGCTACTTTCAGCCTGTCATTTGGGATTTCCAGGAAAGGCATAAGGCTGATTTACTGAAAGCTTTTGCCTAACAGCCTGGCAAAGTAATAGCCATCATGTGACAGTGTTATGGGGCCCGATACTTCATTCAAACATTAAACAATGCTCTGGTCCTCATGGTCCCTTTAGGGCCTGCTGGTTTTGCATCTACTTGAACTGCAGCCAGCGGTTACAGATGGACAGGTTATAAACTCCACAGCAATTACATAACAAATGACTTCTGGCTGAACTGGCAGTATTTAGAATTTTTTTTCAATCGTAATATTAATACAAATTAGACAAATCTCCCCTAAGTTTGACAGACAGCCCTGGGTATATAAAGCATTTGCTGTGTTTCCAAACAATACTGTATTAAGCAATAGCATTTAAGTTGCATTTAAGCAAAGAATTGTTACTAACAATCATTTTAAAAAACAGCATAGCTGTAAAATAATACCATTACATTATTTTAGTGAGATCTCATTTTGTCTCACACTTTTCTTACACAATTCAATTCCAGTTGAATTTTTAAATGACTTTTTATGAATAATAAAAATTTAGTATGACTATGCCATTGGCCCACGACATGGTAATCTAGCCAATGAATTTGTATTCAAAATGTCATTTTTGCTTTCATGCAAACGGTCAGTCACAGCTAATCTCTTCATGCCCCTGGGCTCTGGATTAGTATGTCGTATTAGAGCTAGGTGGACATGCTGTACTTCAATTTCATTTGGCTTTTAATTCATTAAGCAAACACAGAAAAACAAAGCTAGGATTGTATAATAACAATAACAGAAAGTATTGTTTAATTCAACATTTTAATTCAATAAATAAGCAACATTAATTTTAAAAAGAATTAAATCACTCTTCAGTCCGCTATATATGTTGGGTTTCCATGGAGGGTGTCAAAACAGATTATAAATGTGATTTAACCTTTAGCACAGTTAAGGCATTAAGAGAAAAAAAACACAACACTGCCACAACCAGTTTCAACAGATTCATATACAGTAGCCATGAGTCCGTGAACTGTACCTGTGGTTACTCTGCTAGGACACCTGTGTGAACTTGACTTCATATATCCACTAAACCTTATCATAACACCAGCTGAGTAAAAGTCATTGCAACAAAAGAAACATATAATAAATTGTAAGTAAATTGTAAATTGTAAATTGTTCAAATACATTTTAGGACACACTTTTTATTGACATTACCTAAAAATGAAAGTTGTTTTGGATGAGAACCAGGTTATTATATTTTGATGAAATATTGAATATAAATCTTTTTTAATCATTTTTAAGTTTAAATTTATTTTTAAAATACAGTAAGATATACTGATGAATTAATCACTAAATGACAGAAACATATCAAGAAATTAAAATGGATTGATATTTGTTATACTTTACAATCACATCCAAGTGTCCAGCTATCCGCTTTAAACACCCAATAATTCAATCCAATAAAACTCAATAGACAAGGAAGATTCTTAATGGCACTAAAGTATGAGCAACAATTACTCTGGAAACATTTTCTGATTTAATGCAGCAGCTTGCTGTAAAATATAATCATGAAGTGAGTTCTTTCAGTGACATTATTGGTTTGTGAGTCATGTCAAATTAAGGAACAGGATGCAATAAATTTGATGTAAATGTACCCAGAATGCACGTACATAAAATAGCACTTATTCTTGTTGGCATTTTGAAACTCAGCCAACTGAAGGTTTAGTGTAGTTACTGAGGTGAATATAAAAAACATCAATGTGCGTTAGATATTTTTGGTGAGGTATTGGTAGCCCAAAAAAAATAAGATTTTTATTAAAATCTGGATCTGTGCATCAGGCCTTTACTGAAAATGCAGCCTAACAGACCTGCCACTGCTTATGATAATAATATTAACAACAACAAAAAATGAGTAATACACTGGCTGTTTATTTGTTGTTTTTTAATTCCTGATCTTTTACTTAAATATTGATTTTGAACAATGTTAAAACAATATTTACTTAAAAAAAGTCATACTTAACATAAGTATGTTTTTATGTGTTAACCGGGTAACGTATGTTTTTTATGTATGTTTTTATATTACAAAATATAAAATTAGAACAAATAAAAATTGCTATTAACAAAAAATATTACTATTTAAATTAACATTTATTTCATAAATAAGGGGTTATGTTTATTTGCTTATTAGCATGTCCTTTGCTATCAACATTTTGTATTGAAGTTTGATTGGTATTGTTATCACCTACTGAAATGTTGGCATTGTGACAACCGTACATTCATCTAACACCATCAGGCCCCTGAGAAAGAAGTTAATCTCAGGTTACACCACAGGGACAGTCCCAGTAACTTAAGACAATTTTGTTCTATGGTAACACGCTATGTTTACGGTACAGTGTACGGAAACTGTAAGTCGTGGAAATAATTTTCCCTCGGCCCTCGTAGTGTGGCAAATAAACACTCTGTTCTGTTCTAAAAGCACAGGTTAATTTACTTTGGTAAATTATTAAGGATCAGGTGTGAAAATTCAGGAGGGTTTTGGTGCAGGTGCATTGCTTCTGTCGAACAGCACAGTGATCATTGTGTAATGAACCCGCTATCATATTATCCCATTCAGAAGATGCCTCTCTCTCTCTGCGGCACTTCCTGTGACCTTGCAGCTAAAGGCAGTGGTACTGTAGGTCAGGCAGGCCATAGGAGGAAATTGAGCACCAGTGCTATTGCCCACCTTATCAGCTGTCTCAAGGGAAGCTGTCAGTTAAATGATGTCATCCTAAACAGCATCAGATCTGTTCGATTATTATTATTACACTGCAAGGCTGAATTGGTTGTTATTTTTAAGCCATTTATGTTGTTATGCCGTTGTTCAAGATATTACAGAATGTGTCAACATTGGTCAGAAAATGTCTGTTACAGTGCTTTTTTGACCAGTAAGCACATTTAACTGTTAACTGTGAAGTTTGGGTGCTCATTACAATGTACACAAACAAATTCATATGCACGTGCTGCAAAGTAGCCATTTGTCAGTCAAATGGACATAGGGATTTGAGTATTTGGTACTACTGATATTGATATAATTCATTTTTCTTTATTTTAGTATCAGCTTGGTACAAAAGTACTTTTACACATGGTACATTTGGCATCCCTAGGCTAAACAATAAGGACATCATGTAATAACTTAAACTCAACATTTCCAGGTAATAGGTAATAGGTAAAGTAGGCAATTTTGGAAAGGCTTTGAAAGTGTAAGATCCCCCCTCGCTTCAAAGCGCTCTCCAAATATACACCTCCTCCAACACATGAGCGCTTACGTAGTTTGACTGGCGAGTTTTACATACTATCATTGGATATCCTACTGCATGCAATGACTGGAAAAACATTTTATGGTTCTGTGCCTTCCGCAGAAGATATATATTTATATAAATATATTTTAGACCACTTAGTAATTGTTATCAGGACATGAAGAGACTTTCAGCATAACAAATAAATACATAAACATATAACAAATAAATACAGCATAACATAAAGTTTCTGGAATTGTGTACCCTGCCTTTAAAATATTCACATTCTCTGATAGCAAAATCAAACTAATAGTTAATGCTTAACATACAGTTCACTAGCCTAATGCTGCGAGACCACCCAGCATGCCCATCTCAGGGTCCACATACGACCAAATAAGCCATTCATCTATAACAGTGAATAAAGGCATTCTTGCTTTCCAAAATGTTTCACTAAAATAAACGCAGCAAAGCAAAAATATTTTTAATTAAGCAAAGTCTGCATTGGTACTTTCTTCTTATTTTTATGTTATGTAAGAATATAGCTTAGATGTTTTTGTTGTTAGATCAATTTAGATTCACAAAGTCTTTTTCTATAATCAGTGGCAAGCCATCTTTCCATAATGGAAGCAACAACAGTGATCAGAAAACTAGCTTTAAATGCTGACAGATTTTCCCACAAAGGTACCGAAAACAGCATGGATGCTTTTGGTAGCAAACCTACAGCTTCCAAGACAAAGAACATCAAGTTTTACCTATTAGTCTTTTCAGCACGCCTCATTTCCTGAGATTCTCTCTGCAAACCTGTCAGTGTAGCTAATTTAACCCTGAGGAGAGCCTATTATTTGTAATGATCAAAATGCAGACGGCTGGGAACATCTTGGCAGCCAAAGTACAGGCATTACATTCTACTGCATTCCTGACTCGCCAAATGTGTCACAATCCACATGTGAAGAATGACCAGAACAGCCTCTCCACTCACTCCGAAACACAGGAATTCTTAATCACAGAGTAGAACTATTGAACGTTCGCACGCCTACCCGGTAACAAACTCCTCTAAGCGGTTTACATGGAGGACGATGCAATGTTTAAGTACCCAGTGCTAGGCAGACTTAGATTTAGATGGTAAACAATATGCTAAAAATAATCCACTTAATACTACTGCATGCTGTATTTGATAGAGATACTGCAGTCTGCCCACCCACATTGGCCTGAAGTGTCTCCAGGTCTTGGAATTGATTTCTCTGAATGTCAAATAGTAAGTGTTTACTAATGTCCATATGTCTGTAGGATCAAACACAGAGTATCTATCCACTTTGTCAAACACATCGTGCATGCTGAAAACGAGGTTAAAATCAAAGTTTCTGACAGGGCACTCGGTTTGGCAGACAAGTTTGGCGAGCATTGATGAATAGTTTCCATGATGTTTAGCAATAGAGAAGGTATAGAAATTAATGCAAACATTTTGTCATCATTTATGGCTCACAATATGAGCCATTTGTAACAGACTTGTTCAAGCTGCTACTTTCTATACAAAAAGTGATCATGACTGTCAAACATGATGAAAGAAATCTTACATATGTCTTAAGTTTTTTAGATGAGATCTCAGCAATGTCACAAACTAAGCTCAGATCAGGCATTTCCCAATTATTCCAAAACCAAATCATCTTAGCTATACAAATGACATGACTTTTATAGCTCTTTACTCAATGCATTTCAACAATTGTCTCATTTGTATCTATTACTATTGTTCCTTAAGCAATTTTAGAGGAATCAAAGTTTATACTTAAATTAAACACAGAGAGATGAGTCCAGTCAGAGATTGTATTTCATATTAACCCTTGCTGTACATATACTCTCAAGAAACCCAGCAGCTGTTCAGAGATTATCTTTCAGAATTCCTGTTTTGAAACATGTGGTCCACACAGAGGTCACACAGAAAAGCTATTGCTTTATCACTAATAAGATAAGCCTTCATTATCTGTGCTGTTATAGTAATAAAGGTTTTTGTTGTAGTAGTAAGCAATAAAAATAGACAATGGCTTATAAAATGACAAAATGCAACTATAATAACAAATTGACAATAATTATTAGATCAATAATGTGTCAAAATGAATTTTATTTAATCATTAAATAAGTTAGTATTGTTTAAAACTAATTAGTTTGTAATTAGTAATAAGTTTTGAACAATACTGTTTAAATACATAATGTAATATTACATGTACATCAGCCTGTTTTGTACTGTAAGAGAATAATTATGTGGATAAGTTAGTTTCTTAACCTGCAAAGGACACCAACATAGCAATTGTTGTTGCACACCACTATCAAATGTTTATTCAATCTTGGCCAGTGACCATAATGTATTAACATGCAAACCCTATCACATTTAATATCCTATTACATATTTTTTAACATGTCTACATAAATTTTACATTTGCAAAAACACATGTGATTAGATGTACAATGTGTGGTTTTGAAACGTTTTCATGTGAATACCATGTAAATTCTTATGGGAAAGCCACGGTATCACATGAAATGTGGTGACATGTTTTTCACGTGTGTAACAGAGACTCGGAGTTATGAGGATCCATCTGCAGCATTTTATTCAAAGAGTGGTCAAACAGGCAATGGTTCAAATACCGGCAAACAGAGCAATAGGGACTAGACAAACTCAGTAACGATAAGACAGGTAATGGTCAGGGCAGGCAGCAAACAATTAAAACGTAATTCAAAGCATTGTCCAAAGGCAGGCAGCAAACAATCAAAAACGTAATTCAAAGCAATGTCCAAAAGCAGGCAGCAAACAATCAAACAAACAATTAGCAAAATGTTAGTTGAAATGTTAGTAAAGAAAGACTTTGCAATGAGTCTATTAGAGTCTGGGGTTTAAATAGCTGGGTTGGTTGGAGATTGGTGCAGCAAACAGGAAGTAATCAGCCCCAGGTACGGGGCTCATGGGAAATGTAGTCTGAATGATAAATAATACTCTGTAGAAGGTTCTCTCTGGTGGCCTAGAGGAGGCTGAGCGGTGGCCTCCTCCGTAACAGGGTAACAGGGTGTCGGCTAATCGCTGTCAATTAGCCTGCTGGGTTTGACGTCTGACTGCATGAAGTAGATGGGTGTGTACTCTCTCCTAGACCTCCTCCCTGGCTGCAGCCAATCCGTAATGGCTAGGAGGTCTGTAGGCTCACCAGACCACGGGAACAGAGGAGGTTGGAAGCCAAGGACACACTTGAATGGAGTCATACCAGTAGCTGGTTTAACCAGGGAGTTTTGCGCGTATTCAGCCCATAAAATACCTGCTCCATTCGGTCTGTCGTTGGTTGCAGTATGACCTTAGGAATCTGATAAGCTCTTGATTTAAACGTTCTGTCTGACCGTTCGATTGTGGGTGGTATCTTGAGGTCAAACTAACATTTACTCCCAGACTCTTGAAAATAGATGCCCACACCCGTGAAGTAAACTGAGGTCCCCGGTCTGACACGATGTCGTCAGCTAATCCATAAAACTGAAAGACGAAGTTGCACAGTATCTCAGCCATTTCTAGGGAAGTGGGGAGCTTGGGTAGGGGTATTAAACAGCATGATTTGGAAAACTGGTCTATAATCATGAGAATCATGGTGTTGCACTGGGAATTGGGCAAATCAGTGATGAAATCAATCACGATATGGGACCAGGGACGGTGGGGTGTGGGCAAGGGCTGTAATAGTCCTGCAGATAAGTGTTTAGGGGTCTTGGAGATCTGACAGATCGTACTGTTCTGGATGTGTGTTATGTTGTTGGAAGTCAGGGTGGGACACCAGTATTGGTTCCTGAGAAGTTGAACCGTGGCGTTGATGCCTGGGTGGCCTGAACTTGGATGTTTGTGTAATGCTTGTACATGCTTCTGAAGGACTCGGGAATGAAAGTGAGACTCTCTGGACATTCGGGGGGTGGTTATTGAAGCTCGTTAGCATTTCGAATCTCGGTCTGCAAGTCCCATTGGACCGGACCGACTAGAATTCTCTCTGGGATGATATTGTCTGGGAATGGGGGTCTATGCGAGTCTTCTGACTGTCGAGATAGTGCAACAGCTTTAGTGTTCTTTGACCCTGAACTGTCACTGTAAAATTGACCCCGAGTAAAAAACAGAGACCATTGGGCCTGACGGGGGTTGAGGCGCTTGGTGGTGCGGAGATATTCCAAGTTCTTGTGGTCAGTAATAACGGTAAAAGGGTGTATAGCCCCCTCTAGCCAATGGTGCCCCTCCCCTAATGCTAACTTCATGGCTAGCAGCTCACGATTGCCCACATCGTAGTTGTGTTCTGCAGACGACAGTTTACTGAACTGAAACCCTGAATGAAACGATGATAAAAATTGGCGAAGCCTAAGAAACGTTGGAGCTCTTTTACAGTTTTGTGTAAAGGCCAATCCGTAACTGCACAAACCTTTTAATCATTCATGGCGACTCCCTCAGGACTTATGACATAGCCGAGAAAAGTAGTGCTAGTTTTATGAAATTCACACTTTTTCCCTTTCACATATAGACTATTCTCAACTAAGCATTTCAGAAGACTTCTGACATGTTTTATGTGATCGTTGAATGACTCGGGGTAGATGAAGATGTCGTCAATATAAACGATAGCCCATTTCTCGTAATGACCACTGGAAGTTAAAAAAGAGTCCATTCGTCTATTCGGACTAAGTTGTATGTACTTTTTAGGTCTAATTTGGTGAAGTATTTAGCATGACACAGTTGTTCAAGAGCCACGGGAACTAATGGAAGCGGGTAGCGGAATTTGACTGTGACCTCGTTAAGGCCCCGATAATCAATACACGGATTTAACCCCCCATCCTTTTTTTAAACAAAGAAAAACAAAGAAATATACTGTTTCATGGCTTTGGACTCGGGCTGCGGGAGAGGAAAAATACGACCTCGACGGGGAGTAGCGCCAGGAATCAAATCGATGGCACAATCTACTGAACGGTGAGGAGGTAATTGAGATGCTTTACTGAATGCCTCTGCTAAATCTGAGTATTCGGACGGAATAGTACGTTTTGACACTGATGGGACTTCTGTATCAACAGGGGAAATAATAAGAGGAATTACTCTTATTAGGCAGTAAATATGGCAAGACACTCCCCAGCGATTTATCTGACCCTCTCCCCAGGAGCACTTTCTACATAATTTTGTAGAAAGTGCATACAAAGATTCTGTCTAACCCTACTGGACATTGTTAGTAGCAATGTGATCACAAATAAACGGGAGCAAACGTGATGTGTGTGTGTCTTTATGACTATAAGTTTGATTTTTGCAGTTGTCAGATTACCAGAATACAGGGCTGCGGAGGGTTAAGAAATATTCCTTTTTAGGAAATTAAAATTACGCACTTCACTGCTATTGCCTGAGGTAAAGTAGAATCTTATTCTGATTGGTCAAGATTGTTCCTAAGCTTATTTAAACCTGTACTTTCCTTGTTTCCACCGTTTTCCAATGTTTGAATTTTACTGACTTTATCACAAAAACTAGCTATTGTTCTTGGTGACATTTTCAAGGTACTTGTCTGGCCAGAGAAGTAAAATTCTCTTTCACTAACCTATACAAAATACCCACTTGTCCTGGCAAGTGCCCTGATTTTAGGCTTCCATATGAAAAGGAATTGTCACAACACCAAACTTTTTGTGCTCTATACAATAGCAGTGGAATTTGACAGTTCTCAATACAAACTTATTTTTAATCTTATACACCTAATAATTATTTAAGTAAACAAGTAAATACAATTGAGTCCATTGAGTAATACCAATACTGCCCCTAAGAATGGCATCTAATTAGGGTTAGAACCCAACACTAACTTAATTATTGAGGGCTTCTTCAAGACCTATTAACTGGCTAGTCGAACAGGCAACCGACTGCTCAATTCTAAAAATATGTTTTTACTGTAGTTTGCATATTCCTTATAATGTTTATGTATTTTAGCAGGTATACTTTATAGTATGGTTACACTGTGGCTCAAAGGCTCTAAATGTAGCAGTTAACAGATAAGATGAAATATGCAGATAATGTTCTTAGAAAGATTTTAATCCGACTTGAATTCATCAGCTTGATGCATTCCACTGGTGAAAATGTTCAGCAAATCTAGTTGCTAAGCAACTATCCAGCCCAGGAATGGTGAATGATGTTGGTGGCACAGCTCAAGAAGATTTTTACCGGGACTGTTTTCAACAGCATGCAGCATGCTATAAGATGTATTAATCTAATTATTGAGTATAGAAATAATAATACTCTGTTTCATATATTCATAAATCACAATATGGCTCATTGCAAAGTGTGTGTTGCTGGTGTGTAAATGTTTAAGGTACTACAGTGAAACAGATATCAATGTCAGATAACTGACGTTGGAATCTTGTTTGTAGATATAAAAAGCAACCTACCTCTCACTTCTAGTAATCAGGTTTTTACTTTCTGTTCAATCACGTGACACTGTATATGGTAAACCTGAAACATGCTCACTTACTGCAAATAAATCAGGATAAATCACATGATTACATTCAAATATCAGCTTAAACATACCTGCCTGTAATTGTCAAGTAATTCTGAACACTTTGATTAACTGGTTCAAGTGATGATTAGGGTTAAAGCCGAACTCTTCAGGAAAGCTCTCCAGGAGGAGGGTTGGCTATGCCTTGGACTATCTTCTACATGAAAGATGCTAATTTAGTAAATTTAAATGAAAATTTGTGTTTTACATTTTAAATATGTAGTGACCACTTTATAAAAACAATAAGGCACTCAAGGCCTTGCTATATTGTAAGAATATTCTAAAATTGTCCTTTAGTTGTAACGGTATTCACGGCTTCTTATACATTTACTTAATAAAATTCTTTACTCCAGAGGGGACGTTGAGTGTGTGGGATACAGCAGCCAAACTGTGCGGAGGAAATTAAAAAATGCAGGGCACTAGTGCAGTAATCTCACCATCATTGCTAACTCCTCCCAGAAGATTTCTAAGAACAATAATACAACACCACACAAATTCCACTGTAAACAAGTTTTAATAAGAGAAGATTTGGGCACTTTTCCTGATTTACGTCACAGTCGGTCAAATCGGCAAAAAACAATATAAATTCTAGCTCAGTTTAAAGAAATCTATCTTTTTTAAGTTTTGTCTGTTCCTTACACAAATATATTACATTGCTTTCATATGAAAAAGTGTGATGTAAACTTTTTGCTAAGCTTCTTTTGTGTTCTCCCTCGATGCTTGACCAACAAACTCAGCACTCACACTGCTGTTGTGGGTGGCTGCTCAGTCAAAACCATTCAAGTGTCTATAATATTCTGGTCATGGGTTTTTTAACATTTAACAACTACAGAATTTTATCATCTGTTTTATTATCAGAAAATGTGTATGAAAAGTATGATTGCTTGTATGAAGTAACAGATCTCAGGATCTTTTGATCAACACGCCACTCGTTCTGCACCATCTGTGCTACATTAAGGATAATATAGATTGGTATCCTTAATGCAGCACAAATGGTGCAGAACGAGTTATGTGTTTATATTTAATATCAAGTAAGGGGTTTGTTCATGTCCCAAGTGCTGTATTAGCTTGTCTTAGTAAGTATACTGATATTAGCACATTTTAGCACATCTGATGACAAAACCTCCATTGTCATGCTACATGTACATAATATTTTTAAACACACACAGTACAGACATCTAGCAAATATTCACAAAAATGTTTGTTTGGATGTTGATTTAGATTTTCATCAGCATTTCTCAGACATCACTTACTGAACCTTTAAACAGTAACCTGAAGAGCAAGCACAAGTACATATCTCCATCTTCATTCAACCGGGGCATGCAGCCTTTAAAGCATTCGTCATTCACGCTGTCTGGCTGGGTCCAAAAGCGCAGCACTGCAGCCCAAATGACAATGGAGCGTGTGATTAAAGAGAGACGGGCTGAACCAAAGGTGCTGTGCTGAATGCAAAAGTAGCCCAACCCAACCACACACACTGATCTAAGCTGAGATTTGCTCCCGATTGCTCTAAAGGAGACCCGCAGGACTGAACCCAACATCTGGCCAGCAGTGGAGGTCTGCACTCTGCATGCATGAGTGGCTGCGTGGGTTGCTAATGGCATCACACATTCTATCACATTATACAGAATATCGCCCGTGTAAGCGGTCTGCGAACACCGTGAGCTCATGGGTGAATTGCAAGTCAATGCAGTGCTGTGGAAGTTCAGGCATAATGAGAACTGTAGAGATGTCCTTCTAATCTCTAGTTAAGGATATGTTGTCTTTAGGGTCTCAATCTGAGTGTCAAACCATGCACAGGTTACAGTAATTATACTAATAGATTTATATTTTGCTATTGTTCTACTTGATAGATTTATTGTTTGCAATAATTTGATAGTATAATAATGAGTAAATTAGCCTCCTCCATATGAATGTGAGTAGTTCCTACAGCAATCTCTTGATTTGAAAGCAGTTGAGCATCACAATGTCTCTGACCTACTTACTACACCTCCACACACACACAGACTGGCATATGTGGTTTATAAGGATGCTCCATACACACAGTAGGTGTCCCCATAAACCATGTTTATAATTACATGTCATTATACACATTTGCGTCCTTGTAAACCACATATTCAAACCCACATACGCACTACATGACACTAGGTTTAATTTCTCTTGATACAAATCACAACATTCAAAGCATGTTTAGGTTTAAAATGGGTGAGTCACTTATAATGAAAACTTGTACTTCATGCACTTAACGGAACAGCTCACCCTTTATTTATTGTTTAGTGCAATGAAAATGCACAGTGACTGAGGTTTTTTAGAACGCACACAAGAGAAAAATTAACACCTCTCTGGCTGGTGCAGGAACACGCCAAAAACATTATCTAATCAGAATACAATTACATATTTCAGATTTATTTCAAATAACTATTAATGAAGGTGGGTTGTTAAGATCTTTAAGAGTCCAGTTAGAGCTAATGATGCCAGGTTCATAGGTTGGCTGACCTATCTTAGGAGGGTAGGGTTTTTGAAAAGAGGGCATGTTTATGAAGGGATAGAGGCAGTCTAATGTAGTGGCATACTAGCAAAAGGAAAGGACTAGAAACATAATAAAAACAGGAATTCCATCCAACCTACATACACACTTAGGTTAATCTATAAACATTACTACACGTTATTATTTGCTGTGTATTGTAATTATTGTTGTATATATTGTAATATTAGTTATTTTAACCTGCGGCTATTGTTTATATGAATAGATCAAGAACAAACCAGTAAACATAATTAACATTATGACTCCCTTAACTCCACTGGGATTTAAATATCCTACCACAAAAACCATATATATATAATGGACAGCATTTGCCATGTCACTGTGATATATTACATAGGAAACACAGATATGTACGTTTTAAACCATTGATTTAAGCTTTAACTCAGGCCACACAGCAAAAATGTTTACTAAAAAAATTTAATTTTACAATCAGTGACTAAGGGCCCCTTGTAGGTCATGAGGCCCCTTGAGGAACCTCCATTACAGCATGTTCAATTATCAAATGATCACAGAATTGTTAAACGATCAAAGAAGACACAAAGAAAGGTGCTGTGTACTTTAAAAAAAGTGATGTCATCATAAAATTAAGGGCATTTCTCAGTACAAACGCTTTGGAAAGTTATTACTACCTAACAGAGCATCTAGCCCTTCAGACTTAATGGCTCCCTCTGGGTGTTTAGAGGCAAAATAAACCTAATAATGCGTGTTTCGTGCCCACTAAATTTGAGACATCAAAGTGCATGGTATTTAATTGAAATAAATGGCTTGTGTAGTTTTCTAATGCAGTGCCTGTTTGCCCCACACAATTCTTAAAAGCTACAACAGCACAAGAATTTTGAATTATTAAAGAAAAACTGTCTAAAGACAAATGCATCCATTACACATATCATACATGTGCTGAATATGTTTACAATATACCCAATAATATTTTCCTTGGTTTTATTATGTTGAAGAAGTCGTGATTATGTGGTTTTGCTAATTTCTATTTTATTTTTTATTTCTTTTCCACATTCCTAAAAGAAAAATAAATAAATAAGCCATTTAAGGGTAAAGATGCATATCAAGCATTATAAAATGGTAGAACTAAAAATATTCCATGGTATTTTCCAATCGCCCAACCCTATTTAAACAAAGCACATTTTCCGCTCCTCTGCTGTACAAATGAACACACAGGCTCATAACATGTCAAATGAACAAAGTGTTCCATCATAATGATAACACACATTATAGTCGTCCCATGGGGCCACAAAATCATATTGCAGCATGCAGCTCTTACACTCCAAGGGGCATCACTTCACTACTTATGTAATTATTATAACAGTCAATTAATTATACAACCTAATTGAACCGAGTAACCCCTAGAGAACTCTAGTTGTGTCCTATTTTTAGGAGGTAGCCCTCGTTCGGCCAGCGGTGCATTGATTAGCCTCATGTCCTGTGCTTACTTGCTTTGTGTTGATAGTATCTAGCAATGCACTTTAGTGGCTTTCTGACCGGTTCTCTGGAGTCCTGCATTACCATTATCAAGTAATTTATTCTCAAAAGCCTCTTTCCACTGGACTGCATTTTCCATTGCTCTCAATGTCAGAAAGCGCTAGCTGTGATTTTCCATTATTCTCCTTGCTGTGAACTATGCATCCAGCGCCTGGCCACCGTCCCAATTCAATAAATGCAGACTGTACGAACCCTCTGATCTATTCTTCTGACTTTAGTATGAATCACATGCAAATCCGCTTACAAGACAGTCAGATAAAATACTGTATTTTACTATTGATTTTCACGGTAGGGCTGATAACCAGTAAATAATAACTTGTTTAAATTAAAATGAAACACACTAAAAACTAAAATCAGTGCTTTTAAAACAATGAATTAAATTTAATTATTTTATTTTTTTATGCAATAGTCCTTGTATTACTGGTACTGTAGAACCTCTTAAAAAACAAGTTATAACCAGTGATTTAATTAATTGGGTATTACACAAGAGTTTGTGTATTTATGCGTGTGCTACAACTATTGAAAACTGCAGCTTCGAAATAAACAGGAAATTATAAATTTTATACATTTTACATGTGCATCTAAACTAAAAGTTCTGATGATATGGGGTACCCAGTGAAAATTAGCATTTATCATAATTTAATTTTATGTGCAAATGTGAAAGAGATCGAATAAGCATAATTCAGAACTTAAGTTTACTGTATTACACTTTTCAAAGTAACATTAGTAAAGGTTATGTACACTTAAATATGTATATAATATTTATACTTAAGTACGTGCTGAATGATGGCAAATATAATCTAGATAGATATTAGGTGACAAATGTAACATGTAACATATAACATATAGCTATAAATATCTTCCAAAACTCAATATGGCTTAAACATATTGTACGTGAGTACTTTCAGAATTGGTCAGCAATCAGAAAATAAGTAGTGTCTAAAATGCAGATATAGATATCAGATATAGAGGTGACTAGGGTGTGTGGTCATATGTGAAAGTTGACACTCAATCACTAGGGTAAATAGGGTTTGAGTTTAAAGGGTTTTTTTTGCGGGTTGAAAGTCACAGGTTCACATCCTAATAGAAATCAAAATTTTATATATATGTGATCTTCTGTAAAAGGCACAGAACCATAAAATGTTCATCCAATCATTGCATTCGGACCTATTCAATCATATTTTCACAACTCTATGCGCCCTTCTGATGCAAACAATCTTCCGTTATCAACATGTTCATGTGTTGGAGGAGGCATGGCTTTGGAGAGCCCTCTAAAGGGAATATGGAATCTTATGCTTTGAAATGCTTTGACTATTGGTAGTCTCTCCAAAGTTGCCTACCGTACCTGTAAAGTCAAATTTCACATAGAAACGGCTGTAGAATGCCACGCTGTAGCGCACCTTGTCAGTGGTAGTGCCGGAATACCGACTGTGCATTATGAAGCAATTCATGAAGCACTGCGGTTTGCTATCATCTTTATGAACTTCATCAACAGAGTGACAAAGATTGATGTGTAAAACGGCAGATAACTAATTGTCCAGTATTGTTCCGGTCACACAGCTGGGCTTCTTTGAGAATGCAGCTGTAAGTTCCAAACATTTACAGGTGTTAGTTGAGTTATGGAATGCAGTTGTCACTCCCGTAAATAACCGAACTGTGTGTGAACGCAACCATATTAATGATTCCATATATGGGACTGACAACCATATTCTGGTGCTGTGTGAACATAGCTAAAGTTATGGGTACAGAAACTGACTTTTAAAAATAAACCTACTGAGAAACATTCACTGGGGTAAGACGTGTGACCACTAGCCCTGGCCCCCATAACATTTAGCATCATTCAATTTAAAATGACAACTTGCACAATAGAGAAGAGCTAAAATATTGTAAAAACATATTTTGCGGTGTTGGCTGGTCCTTAGAAGTGCGAATAGCTCAGAGGCTGCCATGGTTTTGTTGGCCCATTAAGTTAATCTGTGCTAGAGGCATGCAAAGCAGCCCAGGGCATCGGGGGCAGATGAATACAGTTTGATGCAAGCCTTAGGCAACTAACGCTAACCAGGATAGAACATGTGGGTCATGTGATAACCAAGTGCACTATCAAAATATAAATACTGTGCTCCCCTGGACCTGCTGCTGTTTAACACTTTCTCTTATATGTGGTCTATTTTTTAAAAGATAAATCTTTTCCACTTTTGTCTTTCAGTAAACAAAAAATGTTTGTCTACGTAATCTTTCATCAAAATGTAATAATTCGCTTTGAACTTAAACGATACGATCACAATGTACTGCAAACTTACATTAATTCTGGTATGGACTGCCCAATTTATTATCAAATCAATTTCCATAGATGAATTTAAGCCCGTCCCTAATTTTTATTACTAAATATATATGTGTGTATGTGTGTGTGTATATATACTGTATATATATGTAGGGCTGGGCGATATGGCTGAAAACTGTATCGCGATATCAGTGTTTCATATCGGTCGATATCGATAATTATTGATATTTTTTATGACCCAAT